>CAIGQW010053273.1:7161422-7185822 GCA_903798125.1 Danio choprae | reverse complement strand
GGGAGAACATGCAAACTCCACACAGAAACGCCAACTGACCCAGCCGAGGCTCGAACCAGCGACCTTCTTGCTGTGAGGCGAACGTGCTATCCACTGCGCCACCGTGAGGTATATATATATTTCTCCTGTGTCATATATATATTGATATATATATATTATATATATGTGTCATATATATATATTTCTCCTGTGTCATATATATATATATGACACAGGAGAAATTTGAAAGCAGCACAGAACTAAAAGCTAAAGGAATATAATTGACGATAGCATGCTGCCCCCAAGTGGCCATTATGAAATCTAGCTTGAAGAGAGACACGCTATTGATTAGTATGACTTCACTAAAGGGTGTTAAAGGGTAGTTCACCCAAAACTGAAAAGTCTTCACTTGTTCCAAATATATTTGAGTTTCTTTCTTCTGCTGAACACAAATGAAGATATACAGAAGAATGTTTGAATTTGACCACGTTAGTAATTTTTGTTCCTACTACAGATGTCAATGGCTGCTTTTCTCCCAGCATTCCGACTATTTTGTTTTGTGTTAAACAGAAGAAAAAAAGTCCTAAAGAACCACAACAGTGTGAGTAAATGGTGAGGGAATTTAGAAAGTTGTGTTCAAAATGTACTTAACTCAAAGTTTGATGCGCAAAAAAAAAAAAAAAAAGTTTGATGTGCAGTTCATCTTTATTCCTCAAAGCGGCAGTGTCTCATACACAACGATGATGTGATGTTTCACCTCATAATTACCACAGACATAAAAAAATATGTTCAATTCTTCAAATTCTTTCAATCAAATTACAGCAATAAATCATTAGCTGCTGCCACTTGATGCTGAGTCAAGTGTATAAGCTTTTAGAGGCTGAAATATAGATTTTTTTATATGTTGGAAATGATAGTTTAGAGGCAGAAGCTAAATGTATTGGTTAATGTGCTTCTGTGGTGGCAGTGATGATGAAATCATTTGCTTAAATTGAACTCTTCCAAGCTCCAAAGATGACAAAATAGACTTTGTTTCATTCTTTTGTTTTTGTTATTAATATAACAAGGGAGATTTCTGCTATAGATGTATCCAGTTAAGAGGAGTAATTTCTTGACCATTAAAAGTGTTACGTAACCCTTTGAGTCATTGTGAGATTTAACAATGAAAGCACTTGGGAGTTTTCAGGAGACTTCATTCTTTGCACAGAGATCGACAATGGTAAAAGAACATACAATGAAAGTGTTAAAAGCACAGGAATTCTAAAACAATCGACTTACAGCAACAGCCCTGAATCTATTAAAATTAATCTGTGAGTGATTTATTTTTATATTTTTATAGAGAATACAGAGAAATACAGAGAATGTGCCCCATGTTGTGCACTGAATGTTTCATTTCACCAAGCTACCTGTTATACCCAAAGCACAATAAACTCATACAACATATAGGCAGGAATGTACTTTGTGAGACCAAGTTAATTATTTGGAATCTGACAGCACTACATGGGAAACAAAACAGCACTGTCTGCTTCCAATACAGTTCTTAAGTATAGTTGTTTGAAGAGTTATATTTTATCAACCTGAAACATAACTTCTCATAATTGTCTGCATTGCTGGACTGTTTTGTAATATTACAATGACTATCTACATTTCCCCCATGTAAAAAAAAAAAACCTTCAGGGGACAAATTCAACCATCCAAAACACTCTTGAGCACCATGTGAAGGTTTCGCAAAATTGATAGCATTTAAGGAGATTTTAAACAGGACAGATGTGATACTTTGCCAAGAACTTGTACACTCAATACCGAGACTGTTCATGTTACTGCCCAAAGTTACAAAGGACATTTAAAATATCAAGATTGTTGAATGTAAAACATTCTTCTTGTCCAAGTGTCATGGGACTTGATTTTGTCTTGGTGTAAAAAAAGTTACATTTGTGGTCTTTGGGGTCTCTGGAGACCCCACATAGAAAATGGACAACATAAAAAGTACTTTTTGACAAAGACAAATGATTTCATAATGTGCAGATATTAATCCAACTGGAAAAAAAGCTTGTAAAAAAAGACCATCTTTTTCTTGGGTAAACAGAGCTCTGCAGCCATCTTCAGCTGAAAAAGATTTTTGTTTTATTTGTAAAAGCTCTATTTTTTTTTTAAAAGATGAGGAAAAATATCAAACTAAACCACGCCAAATTATCCATGTTATACCTATGAATTAATGTTAAAAGTGTGGATCTTTTATAAACTGAGTTTTACTTGATCATATAACAAGCAGTGGAGCTTTGCAGCCATTTATCAGTAATTATTTTTAAACTTTGCGATACATTTTTTTAAAAATAGGCAAAAACACTAAACTTTACTAAACACTAAACTGTCAAATTATCCATCCAAATGAAACATCCACATTATGAAGTGACTTTTTTTTAAATCATAAATTCGGCAAAAACTCCATAAATGTGAAGTAAAAACTTTAATGAACATAATGTAGATATATATTTTTAAAACTATCATATTTTGATGCAAAGACCAGAAGGGAACTACACTAAATGAGGACCACACAAAATAAAATGTGTTTTTATTAAAGAATGTAACATTTTTGTGTGGATATGCTGGAATTAATTTTATGGTGATCAGATTTCTGATCATCTGAGATATAAACATCTCCAGTCAGGGACAAGACAGCAAAAATAAATAAATAAATAAATTCACCCCAGTTAATGCCAGAGTGTAGATTGTATGTCTTCTGAGAAATGTATGTATTGCAGTGTAATTTCTTTTGTTTGTTTGTGTGTTTGTTTACATGTTAATTCATGTTATTTCTAATTACTGAGTTGTCAATAAAATGCAATTAAAACATTCAGATTAACATTTGATTTAATTAGAATTTTTGGTCTTGTCTTTTCTTAACTGTAAAGCTTGTCCAATCCCTGCTCTTTCAACCACTTTGTACAGGCAGGCTAATAATACATGCATGTATTTTTAATAGGGGTGTGTCCATTAAAGAGTGAAATATTGTGTTTCATGCATAATGTTATGAACTTTACTGACATCACTGTTACAGGCAAAGAAGGTTTGGAGTAAAAAAAAAAGAGTCTTGAAACGTAAGTGCAAAAACCACTAATGATGCATTACACAAACAATAATATTTATCTGCTCCTTGTGTCAGCCATTAAGGACCCATTAGTTGTCTAATTATCAAACAATATCCGTCCCCCTACTTTGTACTAATTTGAAAAATGTCCCCTCCTTCCTAAAGCTTTCAAAAGAGACATCATGGAAAAACACAAACAGAAATCAGCCGTTTTCTAGAACGTTCATGTGTTGAAAAACTAACTCAAGTTTTGACTTGCAACTTGCATGACATGTCAAAACACGCCTGTTGCACACACAGGATTTCCCCAAACGTCACCATGAGCAGAAATGATATTTGAGTTCACATCAGCAGATTAAATATATTCATCAAAATAAAGAAAGATATTATTAGTTATTACTATGATCCACTATGAGTTACATTTATGAGGAATTACAATTATATATGCACATTATAAATATATTATATCAAATACAATTAAATCCAAACATTTGCTCCTATTTATCTGTTTTTGTAGAATCTACTGTTCTCACATCAGGTTTGTGTTTAATTGTAGATATTATTAACAATCAATTTCCCTATGGAGAAAAGAAATGTATCATTTACTTCACTTCAGAAACTGACTGATGTGCTCAAGGTTATTTTAGTAAAACTAAGACTAAAACTATTGGTCAAAAACAATTTCCTTCGGCTCATTAGTAAGTCTCTTATTTATCAGGGGATGCCACAGCGGAGTGAACTATTCTGGCATATGTTTTACGCAGTAGATACCCTTCCAACTGCCACCCAGTACTGGGAAACACCCATACACTCTCGCATTCTCACACACACACACACACACACACACACACACACCCACACACTCATACACTAAGGGCACTTTAGTTCATCCAACGCATTTTCTTCATTTACCAAAAAAAACGTAAATTAGCTATTTTTTTTGTTTGTTTAATTGCATTTGTCTCGTATTGGCTGTTCAAACTTTTATTTTACTTTTATTACTAAAAGGTTGGTGCAAGAGTTAATGTAACCTGTACAAACACTAAACTTTGCTTTGGTTGACACTGGATGTGTTCTGTTAACTCTGTTAAACTAAAATCACTAAACTAAAACTGTAACTAAATATATAAAAATTAAATAAAACTAAATGTTCACAAAATAACTAAACTAAAACTAGCAAAACCATTAGAACTAACAAACAAACTAACTAACTAACTAACAAACTAAACCTAAACTGAAATCTATAGCAAAATTACGAAATAAAAACTAAATAAATATGCAAAACTATAATAACCTTGGTGCTCTATAGCTTGAAACCGTCATGCTCCCATTAAATAGATCTTCAGAGATATGCTACTCAGGAAACTGTTGTTTATATTCATTGCAGAGTTAGAAAAGACAATTTGTCTAAGTCAATATTCAGCAGATTAAACGTACAATAGTCTACAAGCAGGCAAAACCGTGTGCTACTGTATAGCAGCTGGGGATCTGCAGTCATTTTTTGCTGAATGTCAGGAAACCACTTAATAACAGAACGTGATCCAATGGGTCCCTAATTGCTTATTTGTGTCTTGAGGCTTGACTTCAAAATAATAAGGGTGGGTCTCAAGCAATTCTGGTAATCGCAAAAAAAATGTGTTTCACTCTCTCTTGTGGTCACAGGACATGGGAAAAAACTAAACATTTCCTGCATTTCCTGATGAAGATCCATTTTTTGGGGAAAAAAAAACAGTAATTGTGTGGAAATTAAAGATGTGTGCAATAAATAAGCAACAAATGAATCATGTCAGACAACAAATTGCTTAGAGGAAATGGATAGAGAGGTGTAGTTAATGTACACCATCCTATAGCACATTCCTACTGTTTATGGACAGAGCTATGAGCCACACAGGGTGTTTCCTTTTTTCCTCCCTTCCAGTCATAATACTGTCATAAAGACCAGCCATGTTGCAATATTGGATTTTAATAAGGATTTATAACACTATGCAAGCATATGAATTGCAGACAATGCTGTTTAAATACATTAATGTCAAAATTTAATTAGAAAATTATGTTTCTACTCCAATTTGAAATACAACAACTTTAATAATAGTAACTGTGATAAACAGTTTTTATGACAGATTGACTTAAAGGGATAGTTCACCCCCAAAATAAAAATGCACTCACTATTTATTTACTACTTATGTGTGTTTCTTTCCTCTGTTGAACACAAAGGAAGATATTTTGAAGAAAGCTAAAAACCTGTAACCATTGTCTTCCATGTCAATTGTCAATGGTACAGGCTTCCAACTGTTTCAAATATACCTTCTTTTGGGTTTAACAGAAGAAAGAAACACATAAATGTTTGAAACAAGTAAGGGGTAAGTAAATGATGACAGAATTTTCATATTTGGCTGAACTATCCCTTTAAGTAAAAAATATAATGTACATCTACCCGGTTGTTCTCGCAGAATAAAAACCTATACAGGCTCATCCGCCTGTACAATACTGAAGGGCTTTACTCTGCGAAAACAACCATCTTGAGGTACATTATCTTGCTTATTACACAGCTACTTGCTAAAAAAGTTAATGAGCCACATAACACTAATCCAAGCTATATAATTCATTCATTCATTGTACTTCGGCTTATTCCTTGATTTTATAAGGGTCCGCCACAGCGGAATGAATCACCAACTACTCTGGCATATGTATTATGTAGCGGATGCCAGCCTCAACATAATAATTTAATAATTCTTTAATTAAATGTAAAGCTCGCAAAAAGAAAAACAGCTGGATGCAGCCTACTCGTATCGACAGTCCCAAGATGGTGCCAAACAGTCAAGAACAGGGGTGTAACAGATAAGCGTGTTGGTATTGACCTATCAGATTCAGGTATTCTAGAGAGCCATGTAATAAACATGTATATGAATTTCAAATAAATAACACATCAGCATCATGTTATACAAAATAAAATGAAATAGTATGTAAATGCTCTTCTCTTCTCAAGAGTTAATTTATCTAGTGGGCTAATAAGCTGTAGACACTCAATTAAGGGGAATGTAAGTTTAGGTTTTTTCATGCATCAGTTGAAAAGGCATATACTGAAAGATGTAGCCAATCACATGGCAGCAATTCGGTGCATGTAAGATGGGGTTAGGACATCCGAACAAAAAGCTTTTTTTTTTTTCTTCATCACAAAATGGTTTCTTGAAATATGGCATTGATTTCACCATCGGTATGTGGTGGAAAGGAAAATTTGCATCGTTGATATGCTGCTGCAAATCTGCAGCAACTGTGTGATAATATCATGTCAATGGTACAGGAATGGCGTCAGAACTTGAAAGAATAATTTGCCATTTGATTTTCTATACTCAAAAAAATATTTAGGCCTAACAAATAAGATTTATGTATTCTGATTGCATATAACATTTCCATTCATTTGGATTCCATACTTTTAACATAATTAAAGTAATAAACAAATGTGATAGATATTTGTTAGTTAAACATAAATGGAACAAATAAGAACAAGATTTCTGTGACAATATCACTAAATCCAATGTGTTTTAAATGCTTCTTACTAATTCATCTATTGTGTGGAGTATGGAGCTGCATCAATTTTGCCCCCGAATATTAAGTAAACCAATCTCAAAAAATTTAACTAATTGGATCTGGATTTTCTACAGCTAGATATATTTATACCATATTCATATCTTTTAACTGGTTAAATCTAATATCATTCAATTTTAACAGATTTGGATACATTTTTTTAAACTGACCAATTAAATCAAATCAAAAGGTTACAAACAGTTAATGATAAACTTCATTGTGATTCTTTTTGTGAGTGTTTTTCTCATCGTGAGTGTATATTGAGTTTTAAAATGTGAATTTTCATATAATGAGCCAAATATAATTTGTGGTAAACATACACAGGGGCAGCACGGTGGCGCAGTGAGTAGCACAATCGCCTCACAGCAAGAAGGTCGCTGGTTCAAGCCCCGGTTGGGTAAGTTGGCGCTTCTGTGTGGAGTTTGCATGTTCTTGCCGTGTTTGCGTGGGTTTCCTCCGGGTGCTCCGGTTTCCCGCACAAGTCCAAAGGCATGCAGTACAGGTGAATTGGGTAAGCTAAATTGTCCGTAGTGTATGTGTGTGAATGAGTGTGTGTGGATGTTTCCCAGTGATGGTTTACAGCTGGAAGGGCATCTGCTACGTAAAACATATGCTGGATAAGTTGGTGGTTCATTCCGCTGTGGCGACCCCAGATTAATAAAGGGACTAAGTCGAAAAGAAAATGAATGAATGAATAAACATACACTGATGTTCCACAAAATAAACAGATTCACACTTTAAACACATGCTTTCTAAAATGTATGTTCACATTTTTGATATGTGTGTTCTATTTAGATTGTAGAGCACACTGCTACAGGATTGTCAAGATATGTTAATCATTTAATGACACCTCTGGGTTCTGACATCATGCATTCACAACTTCACATGAACCAAAATCTCTGGAGAAGATCACCAGCACTGGAACTTTCTGATTAATTTATCCTCTTTTACTTATATACACACACAGCTAAATCATGGTCCTCTGAGATCCCATGTAATCCCTTGTGGCAGTCAACTTGTCTTGTATTCTGATAAACAAACATAAGAAGAATACCAAGAAAAGCGAGCCAACTGGGCAGCTTGGATGATTGTGTCAAGCTAAAACCATATATAGTAACCTCCACTAATACTTGAGCTTGTTTTTTGGTGAGACTGGACATTTTTTCTTGAAACCCTTTCAAGCAATTACTGGTGATGTTGGTAACGTCGGATTATAATTTTGGAGACATTTTTGGCCTCAAGAGGAAACTAACTCCTGCAATTTTCCAGTAGTAAAGTAGTAGTCTGTTTGGCGGCATGGTGGCGCAGTGGGTAGTGATGTCGTCTCACAGCAAGAAGGTCGCTGGTTCGAGCCTTGGCTGGGTCAGTTGGCATATCTGTGTGGAGTTTGCATGTTCTCCCCGTGTTCACGTGGGTTTCCTCCGGGTGCTCTGGTTTCCCGCATAAGTCCAAATACATGCGTTATAGGTGAATTGGGTAAGCTAAATTGTCTGTAGTGTATGTGTGTGAATGAGAGTGTATGGGAGTTTCCCAGTGATGCATGAAACATATGCTGGATAAGTTGGCGGTTCATTCCACTGTGGCGACCCCTGATTAATAAAGGGACTAAGCCAAAAAGAAAATGAATGAATGAATGAACACAGCTCTGTTCTTCAGTCTCATCAACTGTGATGAATGACTGAGTTAGTGTGGTCTTTGTGTTTTCTCATATTTATACCCCACAAACAGGAGGTCAAGGTCAAAAATTCCTGTTCCTACTTTTTAAAAAAATGTGCTAAATAGCACTAAAAGTGGACTAAATAGCACTGTCTTTAAAAGATATACCTGCCTTCAACAGTGACTATTATATTTAACTGAACTGAGTGAAATGGAACTGAATATCAACATTGACATTATACTAAACTGAACTGAATCAGTTTTATTGTGACTAGAACTACACCAGCATTCTACCTCAAGTCTCCTGCCTGCCTGACTTGCTGGAATCGGGGATGTTGTTATGGCTTTTCATTCCCTTTCCTTCATCAATGTTAAGCTGCTTTGGCACAATCTACATTGTACAAAGCGCAATAGAAATATAGATGAATTGAATTGAACTTAAAGTGGTTCCCCCATGATTATAAGCCAAAGGTGGCTGAGAGAGCTCAAACGCACTGCAAGTCAATAAAATGCATGCTAATAAAAAAAAACAGTAACAAATTGTACAAAAATAAAGATGGCTGCTTCCTGTTTAGAGTCAGCGGTATTGTCAGAGATGATTTTTTACATTTATTTGAACATCCTGACCATATGGTTCCTTGTTGTTTGTATTTTTGCAGCTCTAGTAATCTGACGAAAAAGTCAAATATCAATGGAAATATTCCTCAAAAATATATTGCTCATATGAATTCATAAGGGTGTCAATAAGTATACATTTAGCAAGAATATTTTCTTTTGAGGGCAGCACGGTGGCGCAGTGGGTAGCACAATCGCCTCACAGCAAGAAGGTCGCTGGTTCGAGCCCCGGCTGGGTCAGTTGGCGTTTCTGTGTGGAGTTTGCATGTTCTCCCCGTGTTGGCGTGGGTTTCCTCCGGGTGCTCCGGTTTCCCCCACAATTCCAAAGACATGCGTTACAGGTGAATTGGGTAAACTACATTGTTCGTAGTGTATGAGTGTGGATGTTTCCCAGTGATGGGTTGCAGCTGGAAGGGCATCCGCTGCGTAGAACATATGTTGGATAAGTTGGCGGTTTATTCCGCTATGGCGACCCCAGATTAATAAAGGGACTAAGCCGAAAAGAAAATGAATGAATGAATGAATTTTCTTTTGACAAGACTGTGCTACATTTGCAATTATTAGTTCTCCTTGATAGTTTAGATTTTTGTTAATATTTTAAGCAAAATATCAAAAGTGTAAAGTTGCACCTGTTGTGTTTTTGTCCCTTATTTTTAAAATAAAATTTTATTATTTATTTCCTTTTTTGGAACCACTATAAAATTGTTTAATTGTGTTGTCCTTTCATGTGACACCCGTTTAATTAATATGTTCATAAACATTTATGACAAATATTATTAATAATTTCACATGCAATAAACAGCAGTATGAAGATAGGTGTCCGACAATGAAGATATATAGCTCTCATGATATTTGTACATTATTGTGTTGTTTTACTTTATGTTTGCTAGAGGACATTTTCACACACGTTATTTTATATTATTGTTTATTTAATTTTCTTGTTCCTGAACAGTTGTAAAGAGGTCGCTTTTTATATAGGCTACCTCTTAAGAAAGAGAGAGAGAAAGAGAGAGAGAGAGAGAGAGAGAGAGAGAGAGAGAGAGAGAGGGAGAGATATGGTGTTAACTGCGTTTGAGATACGACGAAGAGTAGCACCTTCACTGGCAATTATAAGGTAAGTCAAATGATAAATGTAATTTTATGCTCAATCTATAAAAATTATAAAAGCTACTTACACTGTGTCTGTACTGTGGGCGAGTAATGTGACAAAAACCGTTCGCTTCATATGTGACATACTAGATGGTATCTCTCACAGTATATAGGCTACTTGTGTTTACTTCTTGTCTTATCTTCTAGTCGCGCAGATACGACCCAGAAAAAGCAAGACGAACTGTCATAGTCCTACATGTATTTGTTTTAACTCAAGAGTTTGTTGGTGCTTTAGTAACGACTACAATACGTTAACGATCCCTGTTCTGCTTTGCGTATTGCGAAACACGTCTTTATTGCTGTAAGACAACAAAAAATCCCCACAATATCATCGAGGAACATTGACACATGTAATGCCGGAAAAGCCCACTGTATGTTTCATAGTCAATAAAGATGCCTCATGGGATGAAATAACTGGATAAAAAGCATGTCGTCAGTACAGTGCAGATGTTGCAATGTAAATAAGTAATGGGATATATATGGTGCTGAAAACTATTTTGGAAACGAGCTAGTTGTGCTAGCAGGTGTCGTGTCTGTGAATGTTGCCCTGCAACTAAAATTACAGTATAATAATATTTTTTGCTTAGTAAAAGAAAAGTTAATAAAACCACAAACAGCATTTCAGGCAGATGTCTACTAATGATGCCATGATGACATTGATGCAATGTAAGTTTTAATGTGCGACACATCACAGGCTTGTTTATCTTTAAAACAATATGTAATATAAAGTTTTTCCCCCCTTCTTTTCTGTGATGTTTACACTTTTGGGTTCTCATTACACTTTTTTGGTTGCTAAATAGCTTATAAATAATGTCTAGTTAACACCATGGGTACAACTGTTTTGAAGTCAAGAATTCAAGGTCGCTGTCTGTATGTATATTTAAAGAATCACACACACTCAGAAAAATAAATCCAACTAGAAATTCTGTTTTAAGAATTCTGCATAACAAGTGTGCGATGGTAATCTGACATAAGTCCTTTGAAACTGCAGTTGTAGCATAGGGTCGGTGGTTTACATAAAATGAAGCTTCACTGATTCACTTCCTGCTTTCAAGAGATTGCAGATAAATATACAATGATACAAAAAACCCTAATGCTGTAGCTTTCAGTAAATGTAACTATGAGAAAAAAGAATGCATATCTCATCTCACTGTGTTTCAGAGAAAACAGACATTGCTTTCAATGCTGTTCTTCCACATTTCTAGTTAACAAAGTGACGTGCGACATTTTCATCTATCCTTGTGTAATATGCAGAGACAATTACTCTCATTGTCTTTAAAAAAAAGAAGAAGATTTTTTAATAGTTTTTTTAGATTTTTTTAAGTATTTTATAAAGTGTAAAGCATACAGTGCATGTCATGTTCAAGTTCTGTGTAATCTTTCTGTGTTGGATTGGCCGTAATGTATTTTGCAGCATCTTGATGAAAATGAGGTGCTTAGTTTAAAATAAGTTTTCTCAAGTCCACTGTGCTATTGTTCAATGCGAACATGAATTGCAAATACCCATTAAACATCCCATAATCTAAACACTGAAAGAGTACATAAAATGGTTCTGTGACACTATGAAAACATTTACTGGTGCCAAGTGTATACTTTTAAAAAGGTACCTGAACTGCCAAATGATAACAGAATGACATTAAATAATGGTATCTTTATTGAAAAAATAATATAAGTTTAAATTGTATATAAATACAAAATATTTAAGTAAAGACAAAAACAATAAATATACATAACAAATTAACAATAAATCCTCTAACCAAACTACAGTAATTAACACTAAATACCAATTACTGTACTAATCTGACTCAGACTTAAATAACAGCAAACAGCAATCTTGGTACACTACAAAACCAAACTTCAGCCATTTTTTTGCAGAAACATGATCATATTTGGCTTTTCTTCCCCCCCCCAAAAAAGGATTTACTACATGTTCTGATCTAAATCATAGGAAATCACAAAAACTGATTTAAAGCTGTACACATAAATAAAGCAAGTTTCGCAATAATTGCAGTTATATTTTTTCAGGTTACTGATTTAATGTGTAGTCTATTTATTTGTTCATATAAAGAAGCAGATTTCCATGTCCTCTGCTTAGCATGCATCTGATTTCAATCAACAGGAATTGACAATGAAATCTGTATTCTGATTTGCCTCAAGTAGATACTGGATAGCACTGGATTTCAGTACCCAAACCTAAACCTGTGATCAGATAATATTGTTTTATTTTATTTTTTAAATGAGCACATTTGGGCACATTTAAATGAGCACATTGTTGGATGAAACCTAATTTAATTGTATGTTGTTTTGTCAGTCTGTTTTGTTTGCAGATAGCCAGGATGGCAAACATGTCGTCTGCTAACTGGACCGAGAATGCAAACGACACTGAAATCATCGACTCAGAGTTCCGTTACACTCTCTTTCCTATTTTCTATGGTGTGGTCTTCGTCTTGGGGTTGCTAGCCAACTGCTATGCTCTGTATGTGCTTCACCGTATGCGGGAGTCTAAAGCCATGAATGAGATTCGAATCTACATGACCAACTTGACTGTCGCAGACCTGCTGTTTGTGTCCGTTCTACCGTTCTGGATTGACTACTACACGCATGAAGGTCATTGGAGGTCCACAGAAGCCTTTTGTCGTATCACAGGCACGTTTTTCTTCATTAACACCTACGGCTCTATTCTATTTCTTACTGTCATCAGCATTAACCGTTACTGGGCTGTTACCAAGCCCCTAAAGGCAGCCTCTTCTGACTGCTGGAAACGTGGAGCAATCATCTCAGTGCTCATCTGGGCTTTCATTCTTTTAGCATCGATTTCTCAACTTAATACAGAGGGAATTCAGAAGGAAGTCAGAATGAACAAGTCCCTGCAACGCTGTTTTGAGGGTTACTACTACACAGATGAAGGTACAAAGAACCAATTGGTCATCACTCACTTCAGCATTATTGGCTTGTTCTTTCTTGTTTTCTTAATGGTGATTATCTGCAACATCTCCATCGCTCGAGCGCTTCTGTCCCAACCTATCAGTCAGCCTCGAGCCAGCACAGGAAGACGTCCCGGTGGGACCAAACGCAGAGCTTTGAGGATGCTGTGTGCTGTCATAGGTGTCTTTGTAATCTGTTTCCTGCCCCATCATGTGGTGCAAGGTCCCTGGGTTTTGTCCGTGCTGCAACTGAGGAAGTATTGGTCCACATGGACTCACCAAACCTTAAACGATGCTCATCAGATCACTCTCATGCTTATGGGGATCAACTGTCTCCTAGACCCGCTGGTATATTGCTTTGCTACCACAAAGTTCCGCAAGTACATCGAGAATCATTTCACAAAGATGAAGAATAGGAAAAACTGCTCTCGTTACACGCTAAGCACAGGTATATCACTGAAGAGTAGACATCAGAGCATTGTCAATGCTGTAGAAGAAGAAAAATCGTAGCTGAGAAATACTTGGCGAGTAAGAATCCTGTTCAGACGGTTTGTGGTTTCAGTGGAATTTCATTTTAGTGCAAATTTTGGGGATTCTTTTAAGAAAAAACAAAAACAAAGCTGGGTGAATGATTACAGAATTATAATTGTGGTGTAGTTCACTCAAAAGTGAAAGTTAAGCCCATAATATACTCACCCTATATATAGTCAGTTTGCCTTATTTCAGAAAAATACAACTAAAGTTGTATTAATATCCTGACTCTTTCCAACTTTGCTCCAAAATGGGCATCCATACACCATAAAAATGAAAATTGCTCTAGTGGGTTTTTTGAATGTCCTCTGAAGCTGCGTTTAAATCTTTACAAACCATTGCCACTGGCTTCTGGCAACTGCCAATCACAACAGTTGAGTTATGATGTCTGATGTGTGTTGGCAACTCCTTCAAACAACTGAGAATTTCAAGCATAATTATTCAACATGTACTACATCATTTATATAATGAACTATTAAACTCTTACCAGAGTTGGTTCTGATACTTGACAAAAAAAATGAAAGTGTTTCATGATTTACTGTCTAACATCACTTTAATGACATTTCAAACTTGTATGACTATAGTACTAACATAAATGAGATTCCTGGCATATTCAAAATCTCAGAAGTGCAAAATTCCACAGAAGAATAACAGGCATGTATTTTAGAACAATATGAGAGTGAATATATGATGATAAAACAATGCCATCAACATGTTCGCACTAGTGTAGGTGAAATCGATCGTAATATCTAAGCGGGTAGAAAAACTTGTTATCAGTTAAAGAATTCAAATTCTCCACAAAGATGTTGTGGTGTTTATTATTGCCATAAGAATAATGAAAACATGATATTATCAGAAGACATGCTTTAGTAAGGATAAGACACATGTGAATGAAAAGGATGTTGGCGGTTGACCTGAAGAAAGCTAGAGGTGATAAAAACTGAAGTTAGCTTTCATTTGTTATTTTAGTGCTGATATAAGAAGCCTATTTCCTGTCAAACAGCGTCACTGGCCATCACATAGAAAGATATTGATGTTACTTTGGAGTCTGGATTATTTGTCATATAAATTGCACTTTACAAAAAAAGTGGCCATTTGATTTGTGCCTCATGCCACTGAGACAACAAATATTTATTGTACTGCCTTTCTTGTAGTGAAGTAACTCTGCGAGGAGAATTTCTGTGGGTTGGGTTTTGTGCAAAAAAGATTTCCACACAGGAAATTTGTTCTTTTGCAATGGTCTGTTTTCCAAAATGAGGAACTTATACACATACCCTGGAAATGTGCACTTAAATCTTTGACAATGACCAGTAAACTGCCCAGTGCTTGCTTTAATAAGATAGAAGTTCAATTTGTTAACGTTATCATAAACTAACATTCACAAACAATTTACAGCATTGATCTAGGTTGCTTATTCATTTCTGTATACTGGTACATTTTTATATATCAAGTATAAATCAGCAAACACATTATGAACTAAGATGAATCAATAATAACCAGTAGTTTAATTATACAATGAGCTAACGTTAACCTAGACTCAAAATGCCGTAAAACATTTGTTCATAATTAATTCATGATACTTAGTTAAACCTATAATGAATAATAACTATGAAATAATATATTGTTTTATTTTTACAAAAGAAGTTTGATGTATTGAATCTGTGAACTGCTGAAGATAATTTTATCAACTGGCATTTTATAGCGCTGTGATGTTATTTATTAAACAGGACGTGATATATATAATGTCTCATGTACTGCTGATATCTGTTCTATATGTGTGCTTGACATATAAATTCCAAGCCATGTCTTGTAGTTTTTTATTGTGTCTATATATGAGCTGTGTTTTATATTTGACCTTTGGACATTTATTAAGTGATGTTCCTCTTTGTTCTCTTTGTGGTATTTACACATTTTATAATAGCATATGCCTGTATAACAGCTGCTTCTGAGGAATATTTATCTCTAATAAACTTCTGCATTAAGCAGATTGTTTGATAAGAAGGTGTCGGGATGGGTCAGCCAAAAATAAAAATTCTCTTTGCATACTACTGTTGTTTCAGTATGACTTCTGTGCAACATAAAGTTCAAAGCTGGCACTTGTGGGGGGGTTTTTCCATTCAGTAAAAGTGCATGTTGACCGAGACCAAGTCATCTCTTTATGCTTCACTAGAAATGAAGAACTGACTGAAGGACTGTTGTGTCGAAAGGCTCCTCCTCTCACATCAGAGTTTTTATAATTATTCATGATCATTGATGTTTGACATAAGTCTTTGTATGTCATGTTAAGTGTTGAATGGTCAAAATAAAATTATGAAACTATGTATTTTTGTTTTACTGTGTGTTCTTTATTTTGCAGGACTCCAATAGTAGGCTATGCAAAGGAAGTTTTCACCCGTCCTCCCAATGGGTTCAGCTGCTTTAATAATGTGTGCATTAGCGCCCTCAAGCGGGTGACTAAAAAAAAAGTGACCCCCCTGCATAGAATTACCTTAATATATAATATAATCAATACATTACTAGCATACTATTGCTTTAAACATCCTGGCTAGTACCATTTGGACCCCACTTGTCTTCTGAACCTACTTAATTCTTTGTTGCGCAGAATTAAAAAGATAAAAAGATGCTGGATTTGGTCCATGTTTTTAGCATCTCACAGTTATTTCAGATTTGTTGGCTGCAAAGCCATGATGAAAATCTCATTCCACCACATACCTTATGATTGAGATGATCTGATGACTGTGGAGGCAATTTGAGTAAACTCAAACTCAAGACTTTAAGAAACCAGTTTTAGTAAATGGAGCATTATCTTGCTGAAGGACAAGTGCATTCCTTTTTTTCTGAATCATGTACTGGAAGCCCTATAGAGATGGCTTTGTGTGAAACTCCAAGTAGATTATCAGTATCTGGAATACTCAGACCAGTCTGTCTTGCTTTAACAATCAGGCCATGTTCAAAGTCACCCATTTCTGATGCGTTTAGGATTCTCTTCACAACGTACAGTTGAAGTCAAAATTATTAGCCCTCCTGTGAATTTGTTTTGCTTTTTCAAATATTTCCTAAATGATGTCTAACAGAGCAAGGAATTTTTCACAGTCTTTCCTATACTATATTTTTTTAT
Source organism: Danio choprae (assembly GCA_903798125.1). NCBI lineage: Eukaryota > Metazoa > Chordata > Actinopteri > Cypriniformes > Danionidae > Danio > Danio choprae. The sequence goes on along the minus strand of CAIGQW010053273.1, from coordinate 7,169,177 downwards.
CACACATTTGATTTAATTTCGGCTAGAATTAAAGCAGTTTTTAAATTTGTAAAAAATATTTTAAAGTCAATATTATTAGCCCCCTTAAGCTATATATATACTGTCATCATGGCAAAGATAAAAGAAATCCGTTATTAGAAATTAGTTATTAAAATTATTATGTTTAGAAATGTGTTGAAAAAAAATCTTCTTTCTGTTAAACAGAAATTGGGGGGCCAATAATTCTGGCTTCAACTGTACATTTGGTAGGTGATTGGGTTATGTTTGGCTGGTGAGTGTACATTATTTGGCAAATTATTTTTATATTAAAAGAGATTTTTAAGCCAAAACAAAAATCCTGACGTCATTCACCATCATTTAATAACCCTCATGTTTTACCTAATTGAATACAGAAACTACAAAAAATAAAAAATAAAGCTAAGAAAATATTCCTTTGAAATCCTTACATCAGCCATTCCAACATGTCGCTCCATCGGACTTTATCACAAAACACAGAACAAAAAGAAAATGTAAAAAACAGATGCAACAAAGTAGTTACTGCACTTTGCCTTTAAGGGGCAGATATATTTATTTATTTATTTATATGATCAGTGAAAGTTTAATTGATGGCATATGTGGCATGTGGTTGATCACCACAGAACAACATTTTGAACCACACCTCAAAAATGGGTGGGGGGAGAGGAAAGAAAAATGTCTTCAATGAAGATTAATGGATAAAACATACGGGGGCTTAAAAGTAGAAATGTGAGAAAGTATTTATGCTCAAGCACTGTCATTAATATTTCAGCGTGTTATTGCAGCTGTAATGTGGTCTAAATCATCTTGAGGTAGGGCTGCTTTTAAAGGTGGAGAATTTATAGTTATGTAATTCCTATAGGTCTGTCAATAGTGCTTTATAAATATTTATATTCTGCATATATGTTTTTACTTCACTTACCGGAGAGATGTGGTAAATGAAGTCACTTTTGCCAACCACACAGGACAAATAAGCAACTACAGCATCCAAAACAAGGCCAAAATTGTTCTATTTTCATCATATATATATATATATATATATATATATATATAAATAAATGCACACACAATCCATTATATACTGCAAAGGAAAAAATAAAAGACCACTTGAAAATTCTATATTTTTAATGGACTTATTAGGTATGGATTGAAGTAAAATGTTAATATTTGTTTTATTATAGATTTAATATAGTTTAGATTTAATATAATTTATTAAAAAAACAAAACAATTGGTCAGAGTAACTTTTTTATTGTTGAAATTGTTATAGTTGTATATAAGTGTAGTAGTATTGGGCTTACATGAAAAAAACAAAAAAACAACAACAATATATAAATACAGAAAAACCTTTTCTCTAAAAAGGTTTCAAGTGATTAATTATACCATAGCTCTCTCTATATACAGTGCTCAGCATATATGAGTACACCCCTCACAAATCTATTTTTTAAATGAATATTTTCTATAGGATGCTATACAGTATTATATAGATATTTGTGCATATACATTAGATTAGTCAGTATTGGAGCCAAATTTAGAGTTAATCTAACAAAATAACTTATGATAATGGTTGGAAAAATTAGAACACTCACATTTATATGTTAGGGAAAATATTAAATAAAATATTTAAAAAAAAGAGGAAAACATTTAGAGAAACAAAAAAAAAATATATATATAAAATTTTTTAATTTTGTTCAAGTGCACCAAAATGTATTACTTATATTCACTGAGAAATGGTTACAAACATTCATTATCAAAATAGGGTGCACTCATTTATACTCATTTAAAAAAAAGGCCCAAAATACATAAAAAGTCCTTGTAGACTAAAATTGGATTAATTTTGTGTTTAAATGTGTTTATTGTAAACAAAATACACTGTTACAAATACTTTTTTATATAATTCTATAATAAAGTATAATTCTAAATAATAACAAAATAGGCTTAATAGGTTTAGCTCGACATTTCTCTAAAATGTAAAATGAATCAATTTTCATTCCCTTCTGCAGGACATTCTCATTAAATGCTTAAACTGCTCCCCGATGAGGGGAGTTTTACCTCAAATCACTAGTTAATGAAAATGTCACAATAAATTAGTCTGTGAACATTGTCTTGATGCCCCCAGTGAGCTAAATATATTTTCTTCTACACTCCGTATAAATCTGCACTGCACTGATTATTTTGAGGAATACATTTGTGTGTGTGTGCATCTGTGTGTGTGTGTGTGTGTGTGGTAGTGGACTTAATTAACAAAGTAATCAAGAGCATAACACAAACACAAGAAATACATTTTATGCTGTGTTAGTTCCTATAATCACAAGTTCAACCAACATTTACTAATTGTATTGTATTTAAACATATCTAGCAAAAGCTCGCTAATTATTTTGACCTCGAGAGCCCTTAGAGAGCACATAAACTAAATTAAAGTATATAAATTTAGACTTTATATTAGCTTTGTTTAAAACAGCTTTTAGAAACATGAAATTGTAGCCAGTCGTAAACTGTCCTATAAACATTTGTAAAGGAAGTCTTCATAATAAAAGTGAAAAATAGAGTAATGTGGTTTTAAACATCTCTCCCCATCACTAGAGGGGGCCCTTAACCAACTTATAGGATTCTTGCTCTTATTTAGTCACACTATTACCTGTTAGCAAATGTCTTTATGTATCCATTCACAGTTCAAAAGGAAAGATGGACTCTACATAACTAATGTTATAATAAATAAGTAATGTTTGATTAAGATTGAATATTATATGTGATGGTGACAGGACTTTTAAAACCTGCCTCTTCTAGCTTGTGGTAAAAATCAATAATATGTATATTTTCGGTTGAACACAAAATAAGATGTTTTGAAGAATGTTGAAAACCTGTAGACATTAACATCTATAGTAGGAAAAAATACTATGCAATTCAATGGCCGCTGGTTTTTAGAATTCTTCAAAATATCATTTTGAACATATTTGGAACAAGTGGAGGGTTAGCAAATTATTTTCTATAATTACAATAATATTTTTAATATACAACTACTATATATATAATATACAATATGCAAAAATATATAATATACAAAAATATTTTTGTGAGAATCATAATTTCTCTTTTGACATCAACTACGAAGATTTAAACAGCAATTATATTAGTTGTTATACCAGCCATGACCACCCCTATCCCCCCCCCTTACATATAAGGGGATTCTTTAACAAATAGAAAACTCATTTTCTTTTCGGCTTAGTCCCTTTATTAAGATGCCCTTCCAGCTGCAACCCATCACTGGGAAACATCCATACACTCTCATTCACACACATACACTACGGACAATTTAGCCTACCCAATTCACCTATAGCACATGTCTTTGGACTTGTGGGGGAAACCGGAGCACCCTGAGGAAACCCACGCGAACATGGGGAGAACATGCAAACTCCACACAGAAATGCCAACTGACCCAGCCGAGGCTCGAACCAGCGACCTTCTTGCTGTGAGGCGATTGTTCTTCCCACTGCGCCACTTGAGAAAACTCAATACAGCAATTAAATAATCTTTTGCAACAGTATATATTTTTTTCTGCCTCTTGTGATAATATTAATATGCCCTTGCTGAATAAAGGGTATTCATTTTGAAAAAAGTGTTATAAATAGTGATGAGAAATGACAAATAGTTTACTATGCCATGCATTTTCGTACAAAATATTTCTGTTTAACAGTTATAACGTTGAAACTAATCTTTTTCATATCATATGGGTATGAACATTAAATGTGTATGAATATTAAATATCTAAACCTTAATATAAACAATTTCATTACATTCAACAAGCCAGTAAAACCCAATAAAATTCGATGAGTAATAATAATGAAATATTGATGAAATATTTATAAATAATAGACATAACATACTAACTCGCTAGTACTGTAGAACTACAGCATCTGGAACTAAAGTGTTCACATGGTGTACTTTAGATTAAATTAAAAAAAATCAATAAAACAATCAATCAACCAATTAATCTTATGTGAATTGTCCCTCACCTGAATGATGAATTATATATACCTGCGGCCTCCAGGTCCTACAGTGCTCATAAAGGCGAGGTCAAACCCTCAAGACTGAGATGAGAAAAGGAGCATCACAGAAACTTAACCTCCTCCTGCACGTGGAGAGAACAGAGAGGATATCAAACAAGATGGGCAAGAAAAAGGCAAACGCAGAAAGGAAGTCAAGACAAATTAATTTGCTTTGTAAAATCCCTCTACACAGTTTGAACCGAAAGTGCTTTTACTAAAAGATTTATTACAGCAATCAATTTAGTTTTGTTTCCTTTGTCCCTCGGAAACCAATTAGTAAATTTAATTTCACTCAGATTTACTACGGTTTCACTTAGTGCGAGAATGTAGCGCAGAGGAAACTAAAGGAGACTATTGATCTGATGCTAATAGGAAAATCTGCACGATTGGAGCGCTTGTGCTGAAGACAGAGAATAATGAAAAACCCAAGTTTTGTTGTTCAAAGTAAATGTTTGATTTCCCACTGGGAGAGATAACAAAGTACTCGTATGCCAAGCATTCGTTTGCGCGCAGCTCAGCAGTTCGCTCAAAGGGCCTAGTGGTGTTGTCTCTTAAAAGCTTTCATGCTAATGAATAATCATGGCCAGTGTGCTGCTGAGTGGCTGCATTCATATGGCAAGCCATTTTACCATTTAAAGACACTCCAGGTGAACGGTAAAAAAAGAGAAAACGTAGTTATCACCATACTTCCCCAGTTGATCGATTATGTTAAAAAAAGCAAAAAAATAAATAAATAAATAAGTATGAGAAGTTAAAAGTTTAAAATGTTATTTTTAAATATGCAAGTCAGGCATTATTAGATATGCACTAATTTTCACACATTTCTAGCACAAAAAAGCTGAACACTGGATAAAGTCGTGTTCTGAATTTGTTTTTGTTTTTTACTTAGTGTCAAATGTTTACAGAGGGGATTTTTAGCATCTATTGTTATCACTCCATAAGTCATAAAATACTGCAAACAGCATTCATTAAATACTTAGTTATTATTACATATGCTTACTAGTATTTATTACAATAGTGAATAGTATCTAATTGTACTTGTGAAACCTTGAACTGGTACTTACTTTTAGGCAGATGTACCTATTTAATTGGAAATAGTATCTAAAAAGTAGTAATATCTAACAAATAGTTGCAGTACACAATTAAATTACAATACATCAAACAATACCAAAATTGCAACAAATGAAATATATAGTAGTCAAAACTGTTAAGTAGATTTCACAATGACAGATCTCAATAAAAGGCAATGGAAAAATAAACAAATTATTCTTTGTAACAACAGATTAGTTTCTTGTGATTGAAGAAATCTAATGATACGGTACTAGTATCTGTTAAATGAGTAGTAATGTCTAATGAATAAATATTAGTATGTAATAAATTATAACCTATATCTAATAAATAAATACTAGTATTTAATGAATATGTACTTTGCTTTAGAAGTGTACTATACTAAAAACAACCATGAGCTTCTAAAGAATATGCACTAGCTAATAAGTAAGTATTTTGTGCAAAAGTACAAATTACTTTTGCCAGACAATGAATAACCCAAACTTGTCTATCAGCAACAATATTACGGATGTGTTGAATATTACTGTGCTACAGGGAATACGAAGAGAAAATAATCAGTAGGAACAAAACACACTGAACTCAAAAGATCTTTGGCCACAGATATGTTTGTGATACTAATGTTGTGTTAAAAGACCAAGCATAACATTATTTTTTTCTGATGGATAAAAAAAAAGTGTACCTCACTCAATTATTTGTAGCACAACCTTATTTTTCAAAATGACTGGAAGTTAGCTTCCGCGCGGGGCGGTGGGTCCCTCTGAGGGCTACCTTCTCCCCAAAGGTGCGAGTGCGTTCGGGGACCCGGAGGTTGGCGTCGTGGGCTCCCGACGGGTACCCGGCTGGTCTTGCCCTCTCCCCCTGCAGGGGGGGAGAGGCGTCAGGGCAGTGGGTTCCAAGCCTCCCCCTTCCCAGTCCCCCACCCTTCCCAGGGGGAGCACCCATCCCAGGGCCCTGCTGGCCGATGCTTTTTCACAGGGCAGCACGGTGGCGCAGTGGGTAGTAAAATCACCTCACAGCAAAAAGGTCGCTGGTTCGAGCCCCGGCTGGGTCAGCTGGCATTTCTGTGTGGAGTTTGCATGTTCTCCTCGTGTTTGCAAGGGTTTCCTCTGGGTGCTCCAGTTTCCCCCACAGTCCAAAAACATGTGGTATAGGTGAATTGGGTAGGCTAAACTGTGTGTGTGTATGAGTGAAGTAAATAGTGTATGTGTGTGAATGAGTGTATGGATGTTTTCCATTGTGCAGCTGGAAGGGCATCCGTTGTGTAAAACATATGCTGGATAAGTTGGCTGTTCATTCCGCTGTGGCGACCCCAGAATAATAAAGGGACTACGCAGAAAAAAAAAATGAATGAATGAATGACTGGAAGTTACACAAACAGGAATTTAATTACTATTATTTTTTAATAGATTGAAACTAAGTTGTGACATGTGGTGGATGGATGAAATATTAAAACAACTTGCCATAAAGCATTTGTTCTGTCGTTGATGATGCATCCTGAAAAGACAGCAGCTGTACTAAACACACCACTAGATGGAAGCAGAAGGCAGCAAATGACCCGCGTCCGACTGTCGGACACCTGAGGGTCATGACGTCATAACGGCACATGAGGCTGTATTACAGATTGACAGTGGCATCCCAGAATGCCAAAAGAGTTTCACCGGCAGCTATTCTGTTCTGCCACAGTCGACATTCGTTCAGTCAGTCTGAGGACTATTGTTTGCTACAGCCGTAACAAGAGGTCATGATGGCACAGTTAAACGGCCTGTCAGAACGCAGCGTCTCGTAGTGTCTGCATTGGGAAGACACGTCCGTTCCCCGCAAATAACAACTGCCACCAAGTGTCTCTGCTCACCCACCTCCGCCTCCTCGTACCTGCCCTGGTCGTTCACTTAGTATGAGATGAGATGCCATTCATGTGTTTGATGGCGCTGCTTGCGTGGATTCCTCCCCTGAGGCAGAGGGACGCCGCTGTTTATCATGAACGGGGGTTTTGCAGTCTCATCATCCATTTTGCGGGAAGCTGGCGCGCATGGGGGAAATTGGATGTCAACTGTGTTTGTCACATTAATGGGAAACATGTGTGATTGTGACAGACAGGAGCTCGCTGTAGCGCTTCACTGCTTCCTTCAGAGCCCTCCAGAGACACACAGAGAGAGAGAGAGAGAGAAAGACTGGAGGATCACCAGAGAGAGGGAGAGAGAGAGAGAGAGAGAGAGAGAGAGAGATGGAACGTAAAGAAAGAAAGAAACGTTAGAGAGATCAGGAGAGAGGGGTAGGAAAAACAAGAAAACATATTTTGTCGAAGCTCCACATTTGTGCGTTCTGTTGTCATCACAAGAATGTATATGAACTGTGAGCTGTCAGCGTTATTATTCACCGCAACGAGAGTTGCTTGTCAGGTACTTTAAAAAACACAAATACTACAAGTAACCCTAGCAACACAAGTAAAACATCTAAAATAACGTGAAATATATATAACATGGCTCTCAAATTACTTGCATTAAATTAATTTAATAATAAATTTTCAAAATAAATAATCAAAAAACAATCAGTGAAATGCACAGAATTACAGTTTTATAGAGTTAATTTCTTTCTCTTTTTTCCATGGTACAATATTGTTAAAGTTTT
>CAIGQW010053273.1:7149394-7161022 GCA_903798125.1 Danio choprae | reverse complement strand
TATATATATATATATATATATATATAAACAAAAAGCAATATTTGCTTTAATATTTAATATAGTCCACACGTGCATATTCAACAAAATAAAGCACACAGAATTTTACCCTGACATATAAACAAATATATTATGTTTGGAATAAAACATGGCACACTGAGTGGCTATTTTATTTAACAGAAAACGAACTTCTCATTAGTGATTTGAAAATATTGCTGATCAGTGCAAATGCTAATTTGATAACTTCATCAATATTGTCAGCCCCGAGATTCTGTAGGTCAGCGGATGCATGAACTAAATGCATGAACTAAAATGTCAATAACTTCTTTTTTGTGCATAAGAGAGGATTCTGTTTAATTGAATCCACCTCATTATAGAATTGTGTAAATGTTTTTAATCAGATTACAAATATATTGGGCTTGCTTTTGTTCGCTTTTTTCTAGCAAGATCTGGCAAACTGAATGACACAAAGCTTATACAAAAAAATAGCAGCGTTATTGCATGTTTAAATAGGTAATATGGAATAATCATAAATAATATTAAAGTTCAAACAAAAACAAAGATCCTATGATAAAGCAGTTGTAATCTGTGATGCTTATACATTATGCACAACATACATGATCCTATCATACAGTGAAAACGTCATAAATAACATAAATCTTATTTAATTTGCATATGTGCAGCTATAGGACTTTGTTAGTGTAACTGGTATGAAAATAGAGTAAAAATGTATTGAGAGTGAGAGCGACAGAGAAGAACAGATCTTTGGAGATTTGCTGGATGGAGGGAAAAGCAGATGGCATTACCTGCTGGTGGGTGTGGGTGGATCAGTGTGCATACTTGTGTACATGTGTATGTGTGTCCTCATGGGTGTGTGTTAACATGGGTCAACAGGGTTATGCCAGCTCCATCTCTGTTTTGTGCCAGATGGTACCAGAGAGAAGGGTAGACCCCCGCTACCATGTAAATATAGTTTGCCAGGCCAACAGAGAAATTCGTCAAAGAGGTATAGAAAATTTCTGGTAAACACTTTTCTTTTAAACAGATGCTCCTCAGAGAAAATATGTTGCAGGGCCGGTGTACACTAATATTGAACTCACATTGAAATCACATTTTGTAATTATGTAGTCCTTAGTACACTTTAAAAAGTATCTGTTAATTAACAATTTCCTGTATTCCACGAATCACAGGTGTTATTCTATATATTTACTTTTTTCAAGTGCATCATGGGACCTTGATCTCTCCTCCAACATCTTTTGTTGTTACAATAGTTTAACAAAGTCACTTTTATTGGCATTTTTAATTTTAGTTTGGCATTGTAGTTTTAAGCAATATAATGAATTAGAAATAATCCGTATATAGAAATATATTCATAAAATAAATTCTGGTAGCTCATTAAGCCTTACTCAAATGATAGGCTGTTCTCCCAAACAAGCAGTTTATTCATCAAGGTGAAATCTCTCATGCGCTGATATCCATTCAGAAAATAAATAGAAATGGTCTTACTCACTTGTTTTTATTTACTCCTTTAAGTGGACTATTAGTGGACTAATGTAGGGAATAGTGAATGGAGTTATAGGAGGCGATTTTGAATACAGCCATGGAGTAATGTCTTTTAGGATACAGCTGAGAGTAATCAAGTTAATGAACCAATCAGAACAAGACGCATAAAGCAAAAGAACCACAATAAGGGTAAATTGAATCATACTGTATGAAGACCTGTTGTGAGCTTGGAGGTTGTTATAAATTGTATATGCTTTTGCTCAACTGATATGTTTGCAGTGATGCAGTTTTTTTTAAACAATTATGTTTAATAACAGACTACATTGTTCAGACAAAAGCTACGTTTCCCATTTTGAAGAATAGTTCACCAATTAGAGTTATTGAGCAATGTGCTGTAAAAGAGATTTTTAGCTCCGCCCACTGCCATGAAGCACATTCTGTCAATACCTAAACAAAGATATCAATATTTTGCAATATATTTTAAATATTTAAAGATATTATAAATGACTTCAAATGCATAATTTTACATTTCTATGTAACGTTGTGTCATTCACAACGCTTAATGGCATGGTAGTTTTCCCTCCTCATTCAAGGTCCCGTGAAGTGCTTTGAAATGTGCATTTTTTTAATTCGATGTTTGACGTAATCTCAACTGAAACACAAAAAGGGCGCAGGACATCTAGTAGCTCCTCCTCTTTAAAAAAACAGCCAATTGCGTTTTGTTTTTATCACAGCTCTGCAAGTGACAGTGGCTGAGCTGAAGCACATCAAGTGAAAAGCAAATGAGAAGCATCTTGAAGGGTGGCGGGACATGTCAGATACTAGAGAACATTTGATTGGTCAAGATTTGATGAGAAACTGAAGTTCTTGAGGTTGTCACTGTTTTGGAGCACACTAGCTTATAGATATCCTTAAGACTACAATATTTAAACTAAAAAATGTTGTTTTAATTTCACTGGACCTTTAAAGTTACACAGTCTTGTATCTTTGTCGTTTGGACCAATTTTCGTATACTTTTAAAAAAATTAAATAATACATTGTAATGCTGTAATACACCTGATAGCTTGATGGTTTGGTTGATAGCTTATAACGCTTTAATTAAGCCTCCATGTAAAACTCCACTAATCTAACAGTCCAGTTTCTAATAGAGCTCCAATTTCTAATAGACAAAATCCAGCTGCGCCCTAAATTGTTCAAGAAGCTATTTAACTTGGGTACCACTATAAGAATGAAAATCTCACAACTTTCATGTCATCTTGTAACCCTCAATTAAGCACAGCTTATCTAATAAAGTGTGTGAAGCATTAGTGATGTACAAGGGTATGGCAGTTTTAAAATGGTTGTAATTGCAGTGTGAATACACCTCTGATGCATTAAAAAGTCAGAAAAAGCACATGTACAATTTGCAAAATACCAAGCATAAATATGCCTCTTAGCGAGATTAACACACGGTTTATAAAAAATATCAATTCAATTCAATTTAACTCAATTCAATGTAGATTGTGTCAAAGCAGCTTAACATAGTGCTAGTAAAGTCCAGACTTCAGAGTTGAAGTTCAGTTTAGTTCAGTTCAGTTCAGTGTGGTTTAAATTTCACTGCTGAAAGTTCAAACATTGAAGAGCAAATCCACCGAAGCGCAGCTCCACATGTGGCAATAGTGGCGAGAAAAATAACTTCACCAATTGACGAAGTAAAGGGCAAAAAAAAAACCTTGAGAGAAACCAGGCTCTGATGGTCACGACCATTATTCTTCTGGCCAAACTTCCTGTGTGGAGCTGCAGTTTAGGCTCCGGAGGCTGGAGAAGCTGGACGTTCATGGTGGAGAATCAGTATCAAGTATCAAGATGTATCATTACTTTTCGTAATGAGCAATGCAAGATGGTGACAAGTTATTTTTAAAACATGTTATTGCACGCACGGTTTTCCTCCCACACTTTCATAATAAAGTAGATATAGACAAATGCTGAGGGACTTTTCTCTTCAGGAGCTGCTTTAGATGACTAATCAGCAGCAACAGTGAGAGAGGAATTAGCATTTTCCCTGCTGCAGGAACTGCTCACTTAATTACAGCTTCACTCTGCCACTTCACCGGCCCCCTCTCTCCTAAACACACTGCTCTCTTTCTGTCACACTCTCTTTTGCTGTTTCTTTCCATAATTTCATCTGTTTTTTGCTCCCCCTCTCTCTGTCTCAATCAGGATTCTATTGTGTGCTCCGAGTATTTGGTACTCTGAACCAGGCACAGGCTTGTCAGTCTAGATTTGCTTTCATCATCAGCTTCTACTGTGTTTAAGTGGCTCCCAATTACTCACTGCCTCTCTTTCTGTCTCCTTCTATCTGTCTCTCTCTTGCACACCTGTAATCTGTTTCACAATGTAGAGTTCAGCATAAATGTTAAACATGGTAAAAGCACTTTTTTAGTTAATCAATATTCAATTCAGGAATTGATTATTATCCTATTGTCAGTCTTTACCAGACACATAACAGTAGCTGTCATTATTGTGGGAAAAAAAATTGTTTTTTGGAATACCTGAATTGTGAATGTAAATTTATGGTCTGATAATTTTCAGTTCATTTTAATATTAGGCAGCCTTTAGCTTTGATTACAGTATGTAACTGTGGCATCCTTTTAATATGCTTCTGCAATATCACAACATTTATTACAATCCAGAGTTGCATTAAGTTTTCACCAAGATCATGTATTGATGATGGGCGAGTTGGAAAAACCCTGAACCACTCTCTTACAATTTGAGCCTAATGAATTTGGGTATTGTAATCTTGGAATATGCCTGTGCCATCAGAGAAGAAAAATCCATTGATGCAATTACCTGGTCATTCAGTATATTCAGGTAGTCGTTGCTGAATCTAGACCTGACCAGTTGGAGCATCCCAGATCACAGCACTGCCCATGCAGGCTTGTATGGTTGGCACTATGCAGGATGGGACCATTACTTCACCCGCCTTTCTTCTTACCCCAATGCACCCATCACTCTGGAACAGGATAAATCTGAATTCATCACACCTTATTCCATTGCTCCAGAGTCCAATCTTCATGCTCCCTAACAAATTGAAGCATTTTTTTGTATTAGCCTCACTGATCAATGGTATTCTTAAGGCTACACAGCTGTTTAGTCCCAATCCCTTGAGTTCCCTGTGCATTGTGTGTGTGGAATTGCTCTTATTTTCACTATTAAACATGGCCGTTAGTTCTAATGTTGTTTATTAATATTAGAATTCACCAGACATTTAAAATGATCAGCAATCTCGATTATTCAAGATTTTTTTTTCCGACCACATTTCTTCCTCAAAGATGATGGCTTACAGCTATCCTTCCAGTTTTAATAATGCATTGGACAGTTCTTAACTTAATATTGCTAGTTTCAGCAGTCTCTTTTTCTTTGCTTGGTCAATGCCAACAATTTGACCCTTCAAAAACAGATTAACATCTTTTCCATGAGCACAGGATGTGCCTTCCAACATGTTTAATGAAATAATAAACTACTCTCTACATCAGTTAGGGTTAAATAACTTGTTACCAGCTAAAACATAATCATCTATGGAATAATTATCCAATGGGAGGCTCTTACCTATTTGCCTAGTTAAATCCAGGTGGTGATTTGTATTTATCTATTTTTTAGGACAGGCAGAGTATTAAATATACAGTATATATTAATTTTGAGCACTGCAATTAAAAAAAAGAAAAAAAAAAAAGAAGTAAAATGTAGCACTCATCAATTCTACTTTTTAGTAAGCTGTCCAAACGGGACAAATGCCACAATGACCAGCCGTCACAACACCCAATTTGATAAACATCAACAAGCACAGCAATGGCAAAATAAAACACAAAATCAGTAAAATCTCCATATGCTCAACAAGCTAAAATAGTCTTATGTCTCAATCACAAGCAAATAACTCTTATGGACTGGTTCTGGTTAGTGTATTTAAAGCATATTGAGCAACTGGATTATCCATATTCATGAATCTAATGACTTTCAGGCGACTCAAAAGCATACAGCTTGACCATTGATGCCCAAGCTAAATTGGACATTATATATAAAATATACCCAAATGAATCAGAATGGAATGAAATGTTGGTCACATTATTTTAATGTACAATTCTTGCTATTAACAAACCATTAACTAAGACTTAGCTCAATAAACTAGCTGCTTATAAATAGTTGGAAAGGTAGTAGTTAGGTTTAGGTATTGGGTAGGATTAAGGATGTATAATAAGATCCTACTTTATAAGTAGAAAACAGCTAATATCTTAATAACAGGCAAGCAGGAATTGATACTTAAACTAAAGTGTTACCCAAACGTTAAGTGAAGTTTATTTATAAACTAATTTCGAGAGGATCACGTGCTTATGATTGCTTATAGCTGGCCCGCATTAGCCCGCAATCGATGCACCAATCAGATGATTCCTAGATCACCATAAATAACCAGAGTTCCCTCTTTGCAGTATCTTCGTCTTGAAGAACTCCCCCCACCCACCCCTACTCCTCCTTCCCAGATGGGCGACACGGTGGCCCAGTGATTAGCACTGTCGCCTCACAGCAAGAATGTCTTTGGTTAAAGTCTCAACTAAACTAGTCGACATTTCTGTGTGGAGTTTGCTTGTTCTCCCCGTGATCGCGTGGGTTTTCCCCGGGTTCTCCGGTTTACTCCCACAGTCCAAAAACACGCAATTTAAGTAAATTGAACACACTAAGCAATACCATTTACAAGCCCACAATAAGTCGGGGGAGTTCATCGAGATCTACCTGAGCTCAAGCTCCCCTCTCGCCCTGCGAACGGGAGGGAGCCCAGGGCTCGAGGATCTCGTGAGCTCAGGGCTCTCTCCCGGGACAGCATGCCAAACAAGCTATATTACCAATCATCAGCTAAGTGTGAACTCTTGAATTCAAAATTAAATCAAATCAAAACTATGTGAAACAACAAATATCTAATTTGTCTCTAATTTGTCAATCCTCAAACATCAACAAATTTCTAGACACAACATAGGGGGCCGAGCCAAACAGAGACAGAGAGAGAAAATCTTAACAGAATGCAGTCTTAATTAGCATTTTCTAAATGTATTTTCTCATACTTGAACAGTTCATAAACTTAAAAGGCTAAATGCAAAGGTCAGTTCATTATAGTTATCTAAAAGCCAACGCACAACATGCATTCCATCTTTCCTGTCTCTATAGACGTCAGTTATTTTCACACCTGTCCCCTGCCTTTTCTCAGCGGTATAGAAAGGTTCAGAACACCTTGACATTTTAATGGAGACCAAACCGACCAGTATTTTTCTATAACTGCACAAGCACTGTATGCTGTCTGTATAGTTTGATATTCATGAGATAGCTCAAAATAACCCTCCAGCCAGATAATTGGAATTTTAATTATGCATGATATTAACCTTGAAACAAAAACAATGCTATTCTATTACCCTTGTGATGTTGTCTGTCTTACAGTGATTCCATGAGCCATTTCATTCAGAATTGACTCAGTCTGTCGAAATGGCTTCAGCTGCAGGCAAAGTGTGCTGTAGGACACTTTTATGAGACAGTCATTTTGCAGATTAATTCCTTTTATAGCACATCTTTTACAGAACAAAGAGAAAAACAAGAAAACAAGACAAGAAAGGGGCAGAAAAAAAATAGAGGATCAAGGATGAGAAATAGCAGATATGCAGGGTGGTATCTACACTGGGAGAAAAAGAAGAAAAAAAATCATCCATTAAGCCTTCATTATTCAACTAATGACTCAAATTGTTCCATTATAACATGGCAAAAAATTCACAGGGTCTCCAAGCTCTTACAGAACTGCTGAAATTGGACATTTCAGCAAAATTAGAGCTGTAATTCGCTACATTACCATTTCAAATCTTGAGAGATAAACTAGCTGAATTAAGCATGAGAGAATTTACCATCATGAGACTATTAATGCCTCCTAAACTAGAATGAGTCTTGGGGAAAAATGATCAGATTTTCATACCTATGTTCAGTTTTCTTGCTATGCAAGCCTCTACGTGCAGACATCCCAGAAAATAATGACATCAAAATAAAGATCTTCCTAAACTATGAATAAAAAGAAGCAATTTGTTCATTAAGGTCATGTATGCAGCAGCTCATTTGCATTTAAAAAGATGTGGAAACTGTGTTTTTGTTATCACAAAAAAGGAGCAATTTTAGTATGAGAATTTTACAATAAACGTTCTGAGGTGAAATTTCACAGACGCATTCTTGGGAAAGCTAAGAGTTATATTCCATCTTGACAAAACATCATAATATGACCCATTTAATTTATAAATAAACTAAGTAAAGACTACTAAATCAAAAGAGATGATTACTGTCGTCATTCTGCAGTTCATGGTCATTTGATTACATCACATGTAAGTCAGATTGCACTAACACTGACAGCTCAAAATAAAAATCCATTCTTTTACTGTAAAACATTTCTTTCTGTGAGGGTGATTTGAAATGCAGTACAAAAAGTGGTGCAAAGAAAATACATCATCTTCTCTAATTACATATTGCAGGGTGTTTCTGTACTTCTACTATTCTTCATAATCACACAGGCATTTCCGCTCAGTTAAGTTTGGTTACCAACTTGGGTATTAAGTCTTAATGGTTTCCCCCATATTAGGTTCTGGCACACTCCACTGCAGCATCAGTCCATAATCTCTGCTTTCTCTCAACTTCACAAAGCATTAGACCTGTTTCCATGCGCCAGCACAGCATTAATGAAGGAGAGCTTTAATTATACACTGAATATTTCTTTAATAATGGCCATACATTCTAAAATAGCTATCAAGATTGTGCCATTCACAATTATTACACTGTAAAAAGTAAGTTAATTAAAGTGAGTAAACCTGTTCCCTTAAGAGCACCAATCTGACTTTACTAAAAACGTAAGTAAACCCATTGTAACTTGGAATATATATACATTTTTGGAATTATGCACATAGTTAATTTAAAATTCAAAATAATTTTTTATTAAAATTCTAATTCAAAAAAGATTTTAAGGCAACATGTTTACTTGCTTTTTTAAAGTAAACTAATTGCTGTTCGCAATGTACAAATTTGATTGTCAGTAAGAATAATTTACATAAAGAAGCATCTCACATTTAGAGGCAATAATCAGTCATTTACTTACAGATAAAAGGAAAATAGATATGAATGAATGTATGGGATTTTTAAAAGGTTTAAATTGCAAAACAATGAATGTGAAACTCATGATGTGTTGTTCACATGCGCAGTTAGAAACAGGTTTGAGAGTAAATATAATTGTGTTGTCACGAAACATCAATATCAATGGATTCTATTGTTTTTAGAAGTGTTTGGGGTAATAGGTAACAAGTAACAAGTAATCAGATTACTTTTCATAAAGTTATACCATACTTTTACATTTACAAGAAAAGAGAGAACAACTATGGATAATTTACCTCAGATTTTAAAAAAAAATCTTTGCATGGCTGCAAAATGCTCCCTCTCCCATGTTTTATAGGTCAATGGTACTTTTACAAAGTTTACATTTAGCTTTTCTGTCATCAACTATTTTACAGTCACCCAGTATTTGATGTGATCCATGGGCGTTGCTAGGCCTATTTTCCCCCTGTATTTCTACTCAGCCCCCTAAAACTTTTGCGATTAGCTCATAAACTGTACACTAAATTATCGCCTGTCCCCATTAAATTTGATATGAAAACGAAGAATTCGGCTCCTCCTCGTCTTTTGTTTTTCATTTGATCAGCAAAGCACAGCTGTGAAGAGCGAGAGAACAAAGTGTGTGTTTATCGATAGATTGTTATAATATCTGCTTATTTGCAGTTCTTTGCTATAGATACACTTGTATCACTTGTACCACAATGTAATGGAGGAGCAATCGGGTTTCCCATCTACTGTTTCATCGGTGCTCACCTCATAATCACAGCTGTTTCCTCAAAAAAGTAGCTCTTATCGAAAATTTCGCTATTTTAATTTCAAAATTAACTACCAATATAAAACACATTCTTGCACAGAAAGGATTAAACACAGTGACAGAACCACTCAGTGAATGTACTCATTTTAACTGCCAGAGTCACTGACAGAGATAGAAACATCATGTGTTATCTTGTATTAAAAAAATTCTTATTTACTATTATGATTCAGATGATGAAATATGTGAATTAGCCTGTAGGTTTAAAATATATATTTAAATTTGCCGTTTAATTAGAAAAGTGGCAGTTTTATTTATTTAATACATGGAAACAAAAAAATGTACTTGAATATAGAAAGTAGCTTTTATTACAGTAAACAGGTGTTTACATTTGGCTCATTCAGAACTCAAATGGCTATCCCTGTTTTTGCAGTACAGTGGAATACTGCTAGTTTAGCATACAACCCTACCATATTAAATATTTTTAAGTGTATTACTATTAAATTACTACTTATAAATGTAATATTAAGCTTATATACTTCAGGAGCTGAGCCCCCCTAAAATGAAAATCCTAAAATCACCCCTGATGTGATCGTTTTGAAGCCAAAGCTCTTAAAATGTATATTATCCTGGCATGATAGTCTTTGCTAACAGTTAGTCTGGTGACTGCATTTGACTGAAGTGGCTGCCAGTCAATGAGTGAGAGAAGAATAAAATGCAACTGAAAAAAACACATAACAACAGGCATAGACAGGCAACAGGCAAATATGGTACAGAAAAATTAGATTTTGATAAATGGAAACCAAAATGTAAAGTGACAAAAAAAATGCATCACTTGGAATCCCAAATTCACTGACCTTCAATGTCTGGAACAGACCTTTTAAAATTCCATGTTATTCTAGAAATTCCATGACCATGGTAACCCTGTAAATATTACAACCCAAGCATTCTTATTTGATTTAATTCAAGTTTCTTTGCTAATAAACCTTCCATGATCCCATTCACTCTTGACATTGACATGACATTGGCATGAATTTATATTTTCTTCAGATGAGAAGCAATGCAAATGTGTTATATTAGATCTAATAGTAATGTATTAACATGCACAATGTTTATCATGTGCCTATTGTGGCCATTTACCTGAATGCGGCATGCTTATAAAAAGTCATGTTTTTTTTTCATGTAAATCTTGATAATATTAAACCAAGACCTGCAAAAACATTTTTGAAAAAAAGGCGATTTTCCCAGCATGAACTTCTGTGCTGACTGAGGGCAGTGTGTTCCACCCTTTTTTCACTCGACTATTACTTTGTACTTATTTTTTGTTCTCTCTCCATCTCTTCTTCAAAGGGGGCTGAAGTCAAGTGTCGCTCTGTCGCTTTCTGCTTCAATAGTGCCTGTTCCATCAAAAGAGGCCGTCCAGAAAGGAGAAAAGCAAACAGCACACATTCGCTCTCACATACTCACCTAAATTACCCCAATTAAGCCATATCCGTATTTCCTTTCACCTTGTCGCCATTATGTGTTTCTTGCTGTCAAAACTGGCTTTTCCTAACAGCAGCAGGACAATGCAACAGAACAGTGAATCACCAAAAAGCTGGGTTGCCCTAGGATCACAAACCTTCAAGTTCACAACCACAAGCCTTGAATCTTGATTTTATTTTATTTTTTGCTTTGTGAGGACAGAAATGTTTATCTTTTCTTGACTAACATTTAAAGCTTTTCTGCTTGCATGTCAATAATAAACAGATATTTATCATAAAGTACTATAAAATTACACATTCAGGTTGTACTAAATTAAGAGACCGCTTGAAAATTCTCTGTTTCTTTGGATTTATTAGGGATGAGATTGAGCAACATTTCATATTTAATTTATTTTATTAATGTTTGATAACTTTTCTTCCAAATTTCAAACTAAAATAATGTAATTTAGAGAATTTATCCCCTAGAAAATTGTTAAAATAGCAAAAGTCTTAATTTGTTGTGAAAATCAGGAGTATTCTACCAAATATTGCTTTCTTAGTTAAAACATTGGTATTGTGTTATCAACATTTTTAGTGCAGTCATGAAACCCATTTAGAAATCTGCATATTTTTTGTTATTTTTTTGGGCAGTTGTCATTTTATTGTTCTAAATGACAATTGTTTTTTAATTTAGAAGAAATATTATCAGTAGCTTGCATAAGATAAAAACTAAAATTATGTTTAACTCAAACTACAAGT
>CAIGQW010053273.1:7116599-7147117 GCA_903798125.1 Danio choprae | reverse complement strand
AGATAGATAGATAGATAGATAGATAGATAGATAGATAGATAGATAGATAGATAGATAGATAGATAGATAGATAGATAGATAGATAGATAGATAAATAGATAGATATTCCTTTTTCTTTATGTTTTTGGTTAAATTTTAACACAACTCCAAGCAAATTTAAGTTTTTTGTTTTAATGTTCTTTATAATGAAAAAAAGGCTTTTAATTTTGCTTTCTATAGTCATTTACTTAAACAACATTATAAATGAATTAGAACCTCATGAGTAACTGATTTACTTCACTTTAGACGACCTTTGTCGACAGCGAGTTTAATATCTAATGCTGTTATTTTAATAACAGCATTAGTGGTACTGTGTAAATAACTGTACTCCCTGGTTCTGACATTAATATTTAGCTAGCAAATGTGTATGACAATGTGATGCAAGCACAAGGATTTAAGAAGGATTTTTAATTCACTATCTACATTTCTAAAGGTAAAAAAGCCTTTTTCCTGATCCAAACATTGACTGTCATATATTTTTATCATAAAAATCTGTCAAGTATATTCAGAACATGAATCATTTGATGGCATAAGGTTAAGAGTCAGAGTTCAGCCACAAATAACAGATTTTTACTTTTCATATTTTGACCGTTTCTTTCAAACCAGAAGGTTTTATCAAGAAAGTTTATTTAAATAATTAAAGTTATAGTTATTTAAATAATTCAAATATAATTATGGGGGACTTCATTGTTTTATGTTCAATCCAACTAAATTTCAATAAATGAATAAAACAATTAATATTCATTCATTCATTTTCTTTTCAGCTTAGTCCCTTTATTAATCTGGGGTCGCCACAGCGGAATGAACCGCCAACTTATCCAGCATACGTTTTACGCAGCGGATGCCCTTCCAGCCGCAACCCATCACTGGGAAACATCCATACACACTCATTCACACTCATACACTACAGACAATTTAGCTTACCCAATTCACCTATACCGCATGTCTTTGGACTTGTGGGGGAAACCGGAGCACCCGGAGGAAACCCACGCAAACACGGGGAGAACATGCAAACTCCACACAGAAATGCCAACTGACCCAGCCGAGGCTCGAACCAGCGACCTTCTTGCTGTGAGGCGATTGTGCTACCCACTGTGCCACTGCGTCGCATAAAACAATAAATATGTGTTTTGTAATCTAAAGTGTTATACAAACATCAACATAAAATGCCTTACATTAATGTAATTTAATTATTATTTTTAATTTGGATAACTATTATTATTTGCAAGTTTATGATTTACATGAACAGTTATATCTATTATCTATATATTAGACTTATATTCATCTAATATTGCAAAATAAACAATCAACATATGGATGTGAACGACGGCAACAGAGAACACTAGGGAAAGCAGCAGCCTTTGTTTCTGCTTTGATAGCCACATAACTAATCAGAACACTGGTCAAGACTGATACAATACAATACAATAAATACTGATATAAAAATATGGTGCTTTTTAAAGAAAGTCTTACATTCAAACAAAACATATAACTGCAGCATGCTTAAGAATTAAGTGAGAAGACAGAGTAGACTGTATGCATTTGACCACATAAAAGAAAAGCAAAAAATGTAAAATGAAACTGACATGGTCATGACATCCTGTCAGCATATGACATTTGCAACACTCTTCATCGCAGTAAGCTTTTGAATGGGAGAAGAGGTCAGTTTCCAGAAAAAGAAAAGTTGATGAAGAAAATTCGAGTTACCAAAGATGATTGGGCAGAAAGGTGTGTGTTCATTTTGCTCCAATCCAGCACAAAACTGTTCTGATTTATAATGAGAAAGATGTGGAAACCTCAAACGCCACTAAAAGTTAACCAGCTGATGGAATACATAAAGTGACATTTCTCACATTATACTGCTCTTTATTTTGCACCATTTTACTTTTGACCTACCTGCTGTGTTTTCATAAAAATTGCTGACACTTAAGTGTCACTTTGCAACTTGTTATTAACAACAGCTTAGTCTGAAAACATAGCCCTGTACACGCTTCTGGAGATTGCGAATTATGTGGCCAAAGGTACGTATGGCTGTTTTTCTTTTTTTAAATGAACGCTACGGGGCGGTATGACGCCGTTCCTTTTTGCGTTTACCAGCTGACCGCTTACCTCCATATGGACGGCTTTACCGCTGTAACCAGTTTGTCCCGTTTGGTCACCATGTACATTGGCGGACTTAAGAAACAGTTGACCACGAAGACGGGGTCCAAGTCCGGTGAAGAATGGTTCCAGAAAGCAGGTAAGACAAAAAACAAAAGCCAAAAAGTTGAATAAACACTTAAATAACAGAGTAAGAATGTGGTAAAATTTGAAAACGTGGTAAAAATCAGACGAGGGGTTTTCTTTTTCCTGGATTGCTTTTGAAAATTGTTGATTGGGTTTAGGGACGGGTGGGTCAGTCGATCGGTCAGTCAGACGTTCAGTCAGTCAAACAGTCAGTCAACAGCAGCCTCTGGTGGGTTAACACGAGAAGGGCAGGTGCGAATGAAACTCGGGAGAGAAATTTCCGATCTCAAAAAGCGTACACATCGGCCTCTGGTGGATTCGAGAAAACAAAAACTGAAAATAAAAAACAAAACAAAAACTTACCTCCTGGGATGTATTTTGCTGTCTCCAGAAATGTATCCAGAGGTACGTTTTCAGAATGAGCCTGAGTTGGTTATTAATGTATTTTTAAATGGAAAAGGCATGTATTTTTTAATGGTTGATTTATGTGTATGTCTATTAAAATCTAGTTATGTTATAACCAATTTTTTATGAACTTTTGACATTGATGAAAATCCTGATTTGCACCTTTGTTTTGAGACTTTGAGAACCCCTGTGATAGACCTTCATTAAAATTTCGGCTTGCATCTCTTCAGCAAATTCACCAAAGCAACGAGCATTTAATAATAATGGTCCAAACGAGAGCGCGACGCTTGTCAGCTGCCACACAATATATTGATTATAGCCAGACGTGCTGCAGAACTAGACAGAAAACAGTGACCTAAATAAAAGGTGAAAATACATTAATCGTTCCAGCAATTATGACTAAACACATGTCTGGTCTGGGCTCGCACTGACAAATAATCCACTTTATCTTGATTGAACTAATCTCGCCTCGCATAAATCATGTGACGCAGGTATTGTGGATTGACCACTGAAAGTGCTGTTGTTTTATTGGACTGCTCTGTCTGTGTCATTTGTCTCAGAGAGCGGTGGGTAACGTCAGCCTGAGGCTCGGCCCAATCGATCAGGGCTGCACGCCGCCTGATTGGTGGCTCACGAGGAGGTTGGCGTGAACCGATCGCCATGGCGATAGTAGTGACAGGCGGCGGGCGGTGACAGACCCTCATTAGCCCGTTGCCATGGGAGACAGCGGGGTTTCTGGGCTTCAAGGAGGAGGGAAGAGGAAGGATGAAATGATGAAAGCGATGATGTAAATGAAATGCACATGATGTGATGTAAATAGCTGATTCAAAGGGGTCATGAACTGGCTTTGTCTATTTGGTGTTGTGCTCTGAGGTCCACTTATATGCTCATGAGACCCAATAATAGACTTTGAGCCACTGAAGTGGACATTATCTTTTAGTGAATTTCTCTAAGACCATACATGCCACAGTTTTATGTCTACTATTATTACTACTACTACTGTCTTCTATACAGAGCACATTCTGGGTCTTTCAAAAATAATAATTGTTTCACTATGAACACTTGCTCTACTTGGTATTTAAAAATGAATGATGTTAATTTAACAACCAAGAGTAACATTCTTATGTAAATAGGATCATATTTTGTAATTATCATTCAAATCAATTCTCAAGTTGATTTGTAATAAAACAACATCTTAGGAAAATATTCATATTAAAATATGACTTTGTTATGAAACAGGTCACTAAAAGCATGTTTATTACACACTTTAGGAGACACAAAAAGTGATTAGGGAAATAATTCTATTCAATTGTTCCTGTAAAATACAAGATAAAAATATTATGAAAAACCTACCAATTATTATTCCCTTTATTACATTTCTTTTTTCATTCCATGTCGCCACAAGATCCAGTATGCAAATGTGATACAGTGAATAGATACAGTGAATAGATACATCATATGCAATGGGAAAGTTTACACACACACTGCATAAAGCAAAATGGTATATCAAATCATCCGGTTATATCTTTTAGAACATCCTTTAGAATAATCTTTAAACAAAGACATCTAAATAATCTTTAGACAAAAACAAAATGGTATTTAAAAACACAAATTCACTGGTTTTTGCCTGTCCACAATGTATCTTTACATTTTTGCATATTTTATCAGTGCCAAAAAGTTTGAAACTGCATGCATATTTACATGCTTCATAGAATGTCACTGCAGTGATTAAGGTTAATAATCCATTGATACTCAGTACAGATCAATTAATCTGTAAGTGTCACGACTTGGCTCACTTTACACTCATAAACGCACTGGAATCACAGGAGTTTATCAAAATACGTAGATTTATTACAAGCAGAACACTCACAACAGGAACACAGGAATCTCACGTAGGCAGACTCAGGAAGACAATTCACAGGAATGATGATCAATACTGGACAAGGGACTAAACCAAACTAAGGGGTATAAATACACAAGGACGTAATCACACTGAATACACACAAGGGGTGAACACAGGTGGAACTCATGAACACTAACAAACTGTGAGAACACAGAACAAAGGAATCATATGACATAACAGAAGTACATGGAAAAAAACAACAACACAGAAGCACATGGAACACACTGGGAAGTCACATGCCGCAAACATAAGCACATGGAAAACAACACAGAACCTGACAGTAAGAACAGACAAATGATAATTTGTCATAATTTAAACTGTATTTGTTTACTTATGAGCTGGAATCTCGTGCGCATGCTCGAGTGACGTCATTACTGCTACTACGGTTGCCTCGTTGTGTGTGTTTGTAGCTTCGCCGCTTAGAATTGAAATTTTCACTTTTTTATCATAAAACACATCACTATTCGCTAGTATTTGTATTTTCTACTAAGGGTGAACAAACTCTTAATACATTTATACAATCAAATCTACTTTATAACGTTCTGTCTCTCGAGCATCCGCCTGTGAGTTGTAGCTTAGCCTGCTAGCATCGCCAGCCAGCTAAAGCTACCGACCTCCTCTACTTACTGTCTTTGCTCTTCACCCTGTACTATGTCGCTTGCGTGTTCATCCTTGTGTGCAGAAGAAGCAGCGATGGAGGCGTTGGATGTGGAACTGGAGAAGCTTGGGAACCAGATTCACCTTCTGGAGATGAAGCGAGCCCAGATCCGGAGACAGAGGGCCCTGCTCGATGTTCCCCGGACTGTGGCTCGCTCATCTGAGGTAAGTGTGCGATACAATCTTAACACTCCGTCCATCTCAACCCCGTGTGTTTCTCTGTCCAGTCCCAGCGCACCGAAGCTGCGGCTTGGCCAGGGGTCGGTCACGCTGGCTCCTGGCTACCGTGGCACCTGCACCTGGTTGCAGCCGCGTAAGGTGAATACCAGGTCGCGGGGCAGAACGTCTCCTCCTCCTGTGTTCGAGCTGCCCACGGAGAACCGCTTCGCCCCCCTCTGCGAGACGGGTCGCGATGTGGCTGTCATCGGTGACTCCATCGTTCGCCACGTCCGTGCTGCTTCCACTAAAGGTAACAACGTACGCACTCACTGCTTTCCCGGTGCTCGTGTTAAGGATGTTTCTGCTAGGGTACCCGCTATCCTGAGCGCTTGCGAGAGCATCGGAGCTGTCGTTCTCCACATGGGGACGAACGACACCGGGCTGCGGCAGACGGAGATCCTGAAGAGGGACTTCAGGAGCCTGATCGAGACGGTTCGACACACCTCGCCCGCCACGCAGATCATCGTATCTGGACCGCTTCCTACTTACCGCCGAGGAAATGAAAGGTTCAGTAGACTTTTCGCTCTCAATGAATGGCTTTTAACACGGTGTAAAGAACAGAAATTGCTCTTTGCCAATAACTGGAATCTTTTCTGGGAGCGTCCTAGGCTCTTCCGTCCTGATGGTCTGCACCCCAGCAGAGCTGGAGCTGAACTCCTGTCGGACAACATCTCCAGGATGCTTCGTTCTGTCTGACTAGTAAGTGAAAATTCACATTTTAGCAATATAGACTATTGCTCGTCACACTTAAATCACAGTAATGCATACCAGGTTAACCCTATAGAGACTGTGTCTGTTCCTCGTATTATTAGCTCAAGAAATAAACTTACTATGTGCTCAAAAACATCTATTAAGAATCAAACCAGAAAAACTGCAAAAAAGTGAAAATAGACATTTTATAAAGCTTGGTCTCTTAAACATCAGGTCACTAGCACCTAAAGCACTTATCAAAAATGAAATAATAACAGACAATAATCTTAATGCACTCTGTCTCACTGAAACCTGGCTGAAACAAAATGACTATATTAGCTTAAACGAAGCAACTCCTTCAGGATTCTTATATAAACACGTGGCTCGTCAAACTGGTCGTGGTGGTGGAGTTGCATCAATCTTTAATGATAGTCTTAATGTTAATCAGAGAAACGGACTTATGTTTAACTCTTTTGAAGTATTGGCACTTAATGTTATGTTTCCGGATATTAGGAAAAAAACTATGTTATCTCTCGCTTTAATCACCATATATAGACCTCCAGGACCCTATGTCACTTTTCTAAAAGAGTTTTCTGATTTTATTTCTGATGTACTAGTTAAAACTGATAAAATACTAATTGTAGGAGACTTTAACATACACATAGATGACGCTAACGATACATTAGGGCTCACATTTACCGATTTACTACAATCACTTGGGATAAAGCAAAACGTTGTTGGTCCAACCCATCGCTTAAAGCATACATTAGATCTAATCTTGTCCCATGGAATTGAGGTCATTGATGTAGACATTATACCACAAAGCGATGGCATAACAGACCACTACCTCTTATTATATAAGCTGTGTTTACCTGAAATTAGCAGATCTGCACAGATATATCGTCCTGGTAGAACTATCGTCCCATCCACTAAAGACGAATTTACAAATAACTTACCTGATCTATCTATATTTCTAAATGCACCCGCGAACGCAAATGACCTTGATGTAGTAACCAGCAGTATAGATGCTATCTTTACTAACACACTAAATACTGTGGCACCGATTAAATTAAAAAAGGCTAGAGAGAATAAAACTACACCATGGTATAATAGTCACACTCGCGCTCTCAAAACAGCAACTCGTGCCCTGGAACGTAGGTGGAAAAAAACTAAATTAGAGATCTTTAGAATCGCGTACAAAGATAGTATGTCCAGGTATAGGAGGGCTCTAAAATCCGCCAGGACCGAGCACCTCCGCAAACTGATAGTAAACAATCAGAACAATCCTAGATTCTTATTTAACACCATTGGTAAATTAACAAATAATCGGTCATCTCTGAAACAGAATATCCCTCCGCACATTAGTAGTGATGACTTCATGATTTTTTTCAGTGATAAAATAGAAGGCTTCAGACAGAAAATAGGAGATGTTAAACTTTCTGCTCCACATTATACCTCAGATTCAATAAACATTCCACTGAATCAATATAATCTTCAGTGCTTCAACAGGATAGAACAGGAAGAGCTAGATAAACTTATAAATGGTTCTAAACCAGCTACATGTATGTTAGACCCAATTCCAACTAAGTTACTGAAAGAGTTGTTACCTGTAGTAGGAGAACCTCTTCTTAATGTTATTAACTCTTCTTTATCTTTAGGCCATGTTCCAAATCCTTTCAAGCTAGCTGTTATTAAGCCTATTATTAAGAAACCACAACTTGACCACAGCAACTTAGCTAATTATAGGCCTATTTCAAATCTTCCATTTATGTCTAAAATACTAGAGAAAGTTGTCTCTGCCCAATTATGCTCCTTTCTACAGATGAACAACGTTTTTGAAGTGTTTCAGTCAGGTTTCAGGCCTCATCACAGTACAGAAACCGCATTAGTGAAAATAACCAATGATCTACTCTTAGCTGCTGACCAAGGCTGCATCTCGTTATTAGTTTTACTTGATCTTAGTGCTGCATTTGACACCATCGACCACAATATCCTCTTAGATCGCTTAAACTCTACAGGTGTCCAGGGACAGGCTCTACAATGGTTTAAGTCATACTTAACTGACCATTACCAGTTTGTCAATATAAATGGACAGCCCTCACAAACCAGGCCAGTAAAGTATGGGGTGCCTCAAGGGTCAGTTCTAGGCCCTTTGCTGTTTACAATATACATGCTACCCCTGGGAGACATTATTAGAAGACATGGGATCAGCTTCCACTGCTATGCAGATGATACCCAATTATATATTTCAACAAAACCTGATGAGACATCTGAACTGTCTAAACTAACTCAATGTATTAAAGATATTAAAGACTGGATGACCAACAATTTTCTTCTCTTAAACTCAGACAAAACAGAATTATTACTTATTGGGCCTAAATCCTGTACACAGCTGATCTCACAACTTGACCTGCAATTAGAGGTATGCAAAGTTAGCATTAGCTCTACTGTAAAAGATCTGGGCATTATATTAGACAGCAATCTATCTTTTGAAAATCATATCTCCCATGTCACAAAAACCGCCTTCTTTCATCTGAGAAATATCGCTAAGTTAAGAAATATGCTATCCATCTCAGATGCAGAAAAGCTAGTTCACGCTTTTATGACCTCTAGGCTGGATTACTGTAATGCTCTGTTCGCTGGTTGCCCAGCATCTTCTATTAATAAACTTCAGCTAGTACAAAATGCAGCTGCCAGAGTTCTTACCAGGTCTAGAAAATATGATCATATCACCCCAATTTTATCCTCCTTACACTGGCTGCCTGTTAAGTTCCGTATTGATTACAAAATATTACTTCTTACCTATAAAGCTTTAAATAATGGAGCTCCTGTTTATCTAACTAACCTTCTGTCTCGCTACAATCCAACCCGCTCTTTAAGATCTCAAAATGCAGGGCTTCTGGTAATACCTAGAATAGCAAAGTCGACTAAAGGAGGTCGAGCTTTCTCATTTATGGCTCCTAAACTCTGGAATAGCCTTCCTGATAATGTCCGAGGCTCAGACACACTCTCTCAATTTAAAACTAGATTAAAGACTTATCTTTTTAGTAAAGCATACACTCAATGCGTCGCATAACGGTATGGTGTATTAGTGTACTACTGTTTTAATACACCAGCCATTGTGTTAGAAACTCTCATATGCTTTACATATTTGTTATATAGCTGCTATTTTCATCTATAACAATCACTTTTCTTTCTGGTTTAAATACACTATGAACAGCAGCTACGCTTAATATTTTCTTTATTTTCTATTTCCACCTGGGGATATTCATCCCGAGGTCCCTACAGATTTGCAGCGCCATCGATGCGATCCTAGACCTGTGAAGAGATTATCCGAAGGTGTCCTGGACCAGGCCGTATCCCGAGCTGATACCGTGGTGGCCATGGAGTAATGGAGTGCATGAGACTGATTCCTGAAAGGCTACAGTGACGAACGAGTCTACCTTTGATCCTGTGGGCCAGCCTTACCTCCCGCTGGTGCCCTACCCTCACCTGCAACTTACACGATGGATGTCAAGCTTCTCCAGCCGGCGCCTAGACTGCAGCTCCACATAGGAAGCTTGGCCAGAAGAAAATGACCGTGCCTAACATAGCCTGGTTTCTCTCGAGGTTTTTTTTCCTTCACTCCGTCAACTGGTGAAGTTTTTTCCTCGCTACTGTTGCCACTGGCCTGCTCGGATCGGGACTTGTGGAGCTGCGCTTCGGTGGAATTGCTCTTCAGTGTTTGAACTTTCAGCAGTGAAACTTAAGCCACACTGAACTGAACTGAACTGAACTAAACTCTAAAACCTGGACTTTACTTGAACTTGTTAAGCTGCTTTGACACAATCTATATTGTAAAAAGCGCTATATAAATAAACTTGAATTGAATTGAATTGAATATTGACTCTTTTTTTTTTTTTTTGAGTAAAAAGAACAGTTCCTTGCACATCTGTGGTGCGGCAATGTTGTCTAATACATTGACAACTATGTTTACCACAGCATCATTTTACTTTCAGTCTTCAGTCTTACAGTATATGCACTAATTGGTGGGTGTATATAAACAGGTTATGTACAGTTGTGGCCAAAAAATATTGTAAATTGGAAAAGTTGCTGCTTAAGTTTTTATAATAGCAATTTGCATATACTCCAGAATGTTATGAAGAGTGATCAGATGAATTGCATAGTCCTTCTTTGTCATGAAAATAAACTTAATTCTGAAAAAAACTTTCCACTGCATTTCATGGCTGTCATTAAAGGACCTGCTGAGGTCATTTCAGTAATCGTCATGTTAACTCGGTGAGAATGTTGACGAGCACAAGGCTGGAGATTATTATGTCAGGCTGATTGGGTTAAATGGCAGACTTGACATGTTAAAAGAAGGGTGATGCTTGAAATCATTGTTCTTCCATTGTTAACCATGGTGACCTGCAAAGAAACGTGTGCAGCCATCATTGCGTTGCATAAAAATGGCTTCACAGGCAAGGATATTATGGCTACTAAGATTCCACTTAAATCAACAATTTACAGGATCATCAAGAACTTCAAGGAAAGAGGTTCAATTCTTGTTAAGAAGGCTTCAGGGCATCCAAGAAAGTCCAGCAAGCGGCAGGATTGTCTCCTAAAGAGGATTCAGCTGCGGGATTAGAGTGCCACAAGTGCAGAGCTTGCTCAGGAATGGCAGCAGGCAGGTGTGAGCGCATCTGCACGCACAGTGAGGCGAAGACTTTGGAAGATGGCCTGGTGTCAAGAAGGGCAGCAAAGAAGCCACTTCTGTCCAAAAAAACATCAGGGACAGATTGATCTTCTGCAAAAAGTATGGCCACTGGACTGCTGAGGTCTGGGGCAAAGTCATATTCTCCGATGAAGCCCCTTTCCGATTGTTTGGGGCATCTGGAAAAAGGCTTGTCTGGAGAAGAAAAGGTGAGCGCTACCATCAGTCTTGTGTCATGCCAACAGTAAAGCATCCTGAGACCATTCTTGTGTGGGGTTGCTTCTCATCCAAGGGAGTGGGCTCACTCACAAATTTGCCCAAAAACACAGCCATGAATAAAGAATGGTACCAAAACACCTTCCAACAGTAACTTCTGCCAACAATCCAACAACAGTTTGGTGAAGAACAATGCATTTTCCAGCTCGATGGAGCACCGTGCCATAAGGCAAAAGTGGTATCTGTCAGTGTTCTGTCCTGTCCATGTGCTTTTTGTTATGATCATGTGCTTTCTTTGTCCTTTTCCCGCCATCATTTGTGTTGACACGACTGTAGAAGCAGGCTTTGAACTTCTTATGTGGAGGTGGAGTTTAGCCATGCTATTATGTAAAAAAAGAATTCCATTTTTTAGCAAAATGTATAAAAAGAACGTTTGGAGTTCTGAGATTTACAGGATGTTTTAAAACAACTGTCATGGAAATTTTGATTTCTTAGTTCATCACCCCTTTTACTTCAAGCTCATATACATGATTTGAGAGGGATACCACTTGACGACCCAATTAGGATGCTCAAATTAAAGCAAATTATTATCTTCGCTTCGCACAAACAATCCAGAGAGCAGAACAGATATATTTAAACGAATCCTAATGAGCAGGAGATTTTCTCACTATTCCTGGTGTGTTTGGTTTAAATAAAATCATTTGCGGTCTGTTGATGAGCTGTGATAGTGTGTTAATTTGTATCTCTCCTGCACCTGCACTGTTTCTCTATGTGGGTGTTTGTTTTGTGAGTAGTTGCTTACCAGTGACTCTTATTGATAAGGAATGAATGGCAGTAATTAGGCTAGGAAGGATAGCTAATTGCACGCGAGGGCTCAAGGTAGACTAGTCTATGAAAAGCCTCTTGAGCGAGTGAAATTTCCAGCCAGCAGAAAGTGGAATCCAAGAATATATTAATTAAGAGCCGCTTGTTTGCGACAGCCTTTTCTACATGCCGTTCTATTATGTGGTTGCTCATCTTTTAACCCTCGTTTATAAAAAGCACTTTTAGTTAATGACGGATGCTGACAGGAAAACAATAGCTGCAAACAGTTGACAAGCAAATGCAGATTTAGTTTTAAAAATAGTGTCAAGTGTGGGGTGTAAGTGATGTCACAGCACTGCTAAGGGAAAAAAGTACCGCTCTGGAAGTACATCTGTTTCCTTCATGATAATTATGGCCAGTTGTGAAAGAAAAGACTTAAAAATCATTTGTTCTGGGAAAAAAATAATGAATGTTACCTATTCAACCTAATCTTATAATGGTATTATTCAACATTTTGCCAAATAGTGTCTAATTTGTATTATGTTGAGCAATTGCATTTGTTGAAAAAACTAAATATGAGTGCACCATAACCCAGCCCCAGGTGTTTGCAATCATTCAAACTGAGATTATATAAATTCGTATAAATTATCCACTAATTGCAATTACTAATTATAAAATTTATACAAATTGACATGATATTGTGTTGTCCTCCAGGCATAAAATGCATCATATACTGACCATATTCTGCAATGCAGAAGTGTGCTCAGATTGTTTTAGAACATCCTATTCAGTTGCCTATGGGAGAAATGACTAGGAATAATAAACGGCAAAAAAACGTGTTCAGGACTATACATAAAAAGTAGAATAATATAATAAGAAAATATCAGTTTGCAAGATGAAGCAGCATAGCGAGCATTTTTTTTATGCAAATAATATATATCAATGGCAGTGAATGAGACCAGAAGTGTCAAGCCAAAGACATTCTAATGACTGTGCCCACTCATATATGAAGAATAAGGTCAATAAGAGAAAGAAAATTTATTAATACTTCCTCAAAATGTTTGCAGACACATGTATTTACCTGCTAAGTTACTATAAACTGTCTTACTGATTCCTCTGATGATCATCCACACTCATTCAAGCTAAGAACTAGTTTATTTTATACAGACCACTTGACAAAATACAGTTTCGTTGCTGCATTGATGAAATACATTTATAAACCACATTTGCTGTCCATACTGCATATATTTGCAATTTGTTCTAATAGTTTATGTGTGATTTCAGTAACTTAAAGAAATGCAGACATGTGGTGGTGTATTTACAATTGGACGAGCTGAAGAGTTGCCTAGGGCACCAGTTAGTAATGATTGATGGACTTTTTGCTCAGCTCTCACAGAAAAACACATGAACGTCACAGGCAATCACGTGAAATGTGTGTGATTGTACATGTGAAGCTCATGTGTCGTTTTTTTTTTAACAGAATGGGAATTGCACAGATGCATGCATCAGATGTTGTTAACCAGAACATGTATTTCATAAAATAAACAGCTTTAAATTTAGTTTTATCCATAAGGGTGTGTGTTATTTATATTGCACTAATTATCAAGGTCTATGTTTACCACAGACCTTATTTAAAAAACATTTAAAATAGATAATATAACAATAATTTTATCAATCCCATTCAATTGAACTGAATATATAGTTTACAAACTCAAAGCAGAATATAAAGTTACTGTACATTATGAAAAAAAATTTATTTCCATAATTTGTTATTCACAGGTATTTTCCATTTATTTACAGATATGAACTGCATTATAGGACCTTGATATTTGCTCTGTTGCCGTTTGAGAGTGACTACACACCTAAACCAAAATGATTAGATGCTAGAGTTTCTAATAGAAGGCAATTTATTTCCAGGTGCTTCATTAAAAATTTCCTCAGCATGACTGTATGACCCTTGACATGGTTATCAATGTCTTTGGAAAATCCGTGGAGGGTCACAACCTTTAAACCAGTCAGTGCGAATCCCCAATGACCAAATGCATTCAGAGGTCACAGGTTAAACAAAGATTCACATCCTTAGTTAATCCTCTGCCCTCTTAGATTTAGTCTTATCGCTAGTTCACATTTCTGTCTGCTTAAGAGGCCAGCAGAGCTTACGCGTACGTGCTTCAATGCTCTTTTTCTAATGGGAGATTTAAGCGCTGTGTGCAAATGCGTAGATACATATTCATTTCTGATCCATCTGCAAAGCTCGTAGGCCTCTGCTGTAATCATTAGTGTATTCCAGCTGGACTCAGCCAGGAAGAGATGATCACACTCTGGAAATGTCAGCTATAATGACCTACAATGCACGTAACAGTTCTTCTTTGGTCAGTGTTTACATGTCCATTTAGACTCTTCTTTTAGATTCCAGGTCGTATTGTTAAAGGTTAAGCTAAAGACATGCATGCTGACAAAACAGTTAAGACACAAGAGGTGCGTCCCAAAATGAATACTTATGCACTATTCTACACCAATTTGTAGTATAAATATTAACATCCACACTGAAATATTAACATTAACATTATTCACAAAAGAATAGTGAATACGTGCACTTTAAATACCCAGATGATGCACTTGCTACTTTTTATATTACATCGACAAATAAGAAGAGTAAATAATTGAATTAATTATGGTTCCTTATCAGTTTCAGCAATAATTTGTTTAGTAATATGAGTAAATATTTTGAAAAAATAAATAAATAAATATAAAACAATAATATATGTATGAGTCATATCACACTAATATCGCAAAGCTACTTGTGTGATATTGTGTTTATACCACTGAGTGTCTTTAAAAAACATTTTTTTCCCCTGCCACCGTGGATCCAAATCTCAAGATGTCAGTTTTAACAGCTGAGCAAAAACCTCTGTCCAATAAGTATTGGCAAAACAGAGGATTTTGCTTACAGATGCATTTATTTAGGGTTTACAAATTTATTTAAGGTTAATAAATTATAACCACTGTAGAGGCAATAATCAAATTTAACACAGAAACAGTGACCATGGTTAGGATGCTATTGGTGGGCTAATTGACCAATGAACGACCACTGACGAGCTAATACTTACATCTCTTGAATCAGTGAAATGCATTTTCAAAACAGATTTTCACACTGAGAGATGCTGCAGGCAGAGTGTTCCAAAGGTGAAGTGGTTGGAGGAGTGCCTGTTTGAAAATCAGAAGTAAATTTATAAATATACACACATTTTTGCTTGTTTTCAAGTTGGATCACATAAATTTACTTCGCAGACCAACAGAAAAGTGCTTGGTTTGAAAGTAACTTCTGTACACACTGTTTATACATTTCTTCTAAAACTTTGGACAAAAGTACTTTTTTGGCCTCAAACTGAATTTTGCCACAGTAGCTCAAATATGACAGAATCTTATCAAAGTATTTTAGTACGATGTTTGAATCTCATGATCTCGCTGATGAAACATGAAGCACTAACATAACCTAACCATAATTAGCCTGATAACACACAAATGTCAGCAAGACATTTTTTAATTAGTGCTTAATCTAGAAAACATGAGTTGTGTCTTTGAAAGGTCTGCTTTACAAACATTCTAAATAATAAACGTATTAAAAACATACTGTAAATGTCTTGACAAGAGACATCTCATTGACATATTACTGATGAGCAAAATAATAAACAAATAAAAAAGCTTTAAAAATATGTCACTGTGAGGTATGTATGTGTGCCTAAAATGTTGTTTTGTTGACAGAAGATATCATAAACTAAATATTCTAATCCTTGGGAGTTTGACATAAGGGGGCCATTTGATACAATGCAACTGCTGGTTGATTTGCTGTTGTCATCAGTGGGCTTTTGGCCATTGCATTTGCATGACGTTGTGTGTTTGTGTGTGTGTGTGTGTGTGTGTGTGTGTGTGTGTGTGTGTTTTCCACCACACTCATCTCACACTGGAATCACAAAACCATGACCTTCTCACTGCATATATTACACTGCTGCAGAGACAGCGAGAGAATATGGAGGAGGGAGAGAGGGAGGGAAGCAAACGAAATTGAAATCTGTTTTTATCACTAGGCTCTTAAATTAAGGATTCCACAGACAGCTTGTTAGCTTCATTGTCTTGGCTCTCTCTTTTTCCGGAACAATTATGGAAGACAATACCTTCCCAGACTGGGTGGTTGCCAGTGGGATGGGAGCATATTTTTCCCCTTCTAGTGATTTCTACTGCTGGTGTTACAACACAAATCCAGAAGAACAAAGCAGCTGCGCCAAGGCACCAGCTTATTCCCCCAGAACCCTCGGCAGCCCCTGTAAGACCCAGACAACCATTCAATGTACAAACAACAAACGCTAATCAATTGAATCAATGATAAATCTAAATCAATGACCCTGCACTGCTTGAAACAGGATGATAACATCATCAGGAATAATGCAATGATGTAAGACCTAGCCTCTGACTCTTTTTCAACACAAATAAGAGAGATAAGCTCACTCTTGTCTATTTCCAGACTGAATCATGTCCTTTATTAAATCTGGAATCATTTAGAACAATGTTTAGCAATTATTTATCAATTTATGACTGTTGTTAATCTGCTTCAGATTTTATGGTGTCTAACCACAGCGAGTTACTTCACATCCTTTCTTTTTTTTCTTTTTCTGTCAAAGTCTTTATTATAAGCCAAAATTGCTTTTCCTTCAGACACAAACTGAAACTGAACTGAATCAATAGACAAGTCACAGAGGCTCAAACATTTCAGAATAGACTGAAAATGAAACAATATGTCTCTTGTATGAATTACTGCACACAAATGCAGTACAGAAATAGTATATTTAATAAAAGTACACTGTGTGAGTATTGTGTGAGTCAAGATTTTGAATTCCGTGATTTATTTTATTTTTTACTGGCAGATCATCATCATTCTAACAGCTTTATTTTTAGAATGATAGTTTTGGATTTATGAGTACAATAAGGTTCTGTATGTACCCATTGTTTTTATAGCGTACAGTACTGCCCTACCTAAAGATAACCTTCTCTGGAAACTGTGTATTTTTACTTTTATAGGCATTTTGGAAAATGGGGACACGGCCAATGCCCCTTAAGTCACCTTCCCTTTGTAATACCTTTGTCACACCCATTTTATTATATAAATTTATGTCTTGATATGTAACAAACACAATGTATAGCTATCTTTCTTTTCACACATGATTTTTATACTGTACAAACTTTATATTTAATAAAAAAAAAAAATCCATGTGATAAATTAACTTTCTATGTTGGTCTACAAAAAGACAATAACTGAACTTTTTTTATTTTAAGGCACCATTATGGTGATTAGTCTTCCAACATCCTGCAGTTTAGCCCCAACACACTTTGCTGGAGGTTTCTAGTGATCCTCAATGCCTTGATTTGCTGGATCAGGTTAATTAGATAAGCTCTGTAATTACGTGGGGTCACTTAACTACAAAGTTTTTCTAATTAAACTGATCCTGGGCCAGGTATTTACACCCCTATTTTAAGACAGCACAATTGAAATGACTGTGAAAAAGCATGGTCAGTAAACTTGGAATTAGACACACACATTTTTTTTTTTACTTTACTAAATTTAAAGTCCATATTTTAGGTAAACAAACTTCAAATTTTTGCCTTATAGTTAATGGTATAACCATGTTCCCCATTTGTCTTTTTCACAGTAGAGAGAAGAATGGGACACAGTTAAGAGTTATGGGACAAAATCAAGCATCAAAATCAAAATTCTGCCTTTCCTGTGTAACATGAGGGGACAGGTGCCATCTCCTCCCATCTCTTATTCTCTGTGGTTGTTTATGTGCACACACGCCGGCCTTCATTTTCATTATGCTCATCGTCATTGTTGCTGTTACTGTTGCCTCGTTGTGTGTGTTTGGAGCTTTGTCGCATAGATTCGCAATTTCCATTTTTTATCATAAAATACCCCATTCGCTAGTATTTGTCTTTTCTACTAAGGGTGAACAAACCCTTAATACATTTATACAAATACATATACTTTAAAATGTTCTGTCTCTCGAGCATCCGCCTGTGGCTTGTAGCTTTAGCCTGCTAGCACCGCTAGTCCGCTAAAGCTACCGACTTCCTGTACTTACTGTCTCACTTACTGTCTTTGCTCTTCACCCTGTACAATGTCGCTTGTGTGTCTATCCTTGAGTGCAGGAGAAGCAACAGTGGAGGTGTTGGAGCTGGACGCAGTGGAAATACAGATCTGCGACCCCGAGATGAAGCGAGCACAGCTCTGAAAACAACGGGCCCTGCTCTATGTTCCCCGGACTGCGGCTCGCTCATCTGAAATAAGTGTGCAATACAATCTTAACACTCCGTCCACCTCAACCCTGTGTGTTTCTCTGTCCAGGCCCAGCCCAACGAGGATGCGGTTTGTCCAGGGGTCGATCACTCTGACACCCGGCTACCGTGGCCCCTGGGTGCAGCCACGTAAGGTGCATACGAGGTCTCGGGGCAGAACGTCTCCTCCTCCTGTGTTCGAGATCCCCACTGAGAACCGCTTCACCCCCCTCCGCAAGACGGCTGTCCCCTCCTGTGGCAGTCATCGGTGACTCCATCGTTCGCCACGTCTGCGCTGCTTCCACTAAAGGTAACAACACACGCACTCACTGCTTTCTCGGTGCTCGTGTTAAGGATGTTTCTGCTAAGGTACCCACTATCCTGAGCGCTGGCAAGAGCATCGGAGCTGGTGTCCTCCACGTGGGGAATGACACCGTGCTGCAGTTCTGTCCTGATGGTCTGCACCCCAGCAGAGCTGGCACTGAACTCCTGTTGGACATCTCCAGGATGCTTTGTTCTGTCTGACTAGTAAGTGAAAATTCACATTTTAGCCATATAGACTCTTGCTCCTCACACTTAAATCACAATAATTAATTATCCATTATCCACACCATTAATAATCAAACCAGAAAAACTGCAAAAAAGTGAAAATAGACATTTTATAAAGCTTGGTCTCGTAAACATCAGGTCACTAGCACCTAACACACTTATCATAAATGAAATAATAACAGGCAATAATCTTAATGCACTCTGTCTCACTGAAACCTGGCTGAAACAAAATGACTATATTAGTTTAAATGAAGCAACTCCTTCAGTATTGTTATATAAGCATGGGGCTCATCAGACTGGTCATGGTGGTGGAGTTGCATCAATCTTTAGTGATATTCTTAACATTAATCAGAGAAACGGACTTATGTTTAACTCTTTTGAAGTATTGGCACTTAATGTTATGCTTCCGGATATTATGAAAAAGACTATGTTATCTCTCGCTTTAATCACCATATATAGACCCCCAGGACCCTATGTCAGTCTTCTGATTTTATTTCTGACTTACTAGTTAAAACTGATAAAATACTTATTTTAGGAGACTTTAACATCCACATAGATGGTGCTAATGATACATTAGGGCTCGCGTTTACAGATTTACTACAATCACTTGGGATAAAGCAAAATGTTGTTGGTCCAACCCATCGCTTAAAGCATACATTAGATCTAATTTTGTTAATTTTAAAAATCTAATTATACCACAAAGTGATGATATAACAGACCAATACCTCTTATTATATAAACTGTGTTTACCTGAAATTAGCAGATCTGCACAGATATATTGTCCTGGTAGAACTATCGTCCTATCCACTAAAGACGAATTTACAAAAAACTTACCTGATCTTTCTCTATTTCTAAATGTACCTGTGAACGCAAATGACCTCGATGTAGTAACCACAATAAA
This sequence comes from Danio choprae, assembly GCA_903798125.1. NCBI lineage: Eukaryota > Metazoa > Chordata > Actinopteri > Cypriniformes > Danionidae > Danio > Danio choprae. The sequence goes on along the minus strand of CAIGQW010053273.1, from coordinate 7,127,488 downwards.
TACTGTGGCGCCCATCAAATTAAAAAAGGCAAGAGAGAATAAAACTATTGTATATAACAGTCATAATCACGCTCTCAAAACAGCAACTTGTGCCCTGGAACGTAAGTGGAAAAAAACTAAATTAGAGGTCTTTAGAATTGCGTACAAGATAGTATGTCCAGCTATAGGAGGGCTCTAAAATCCGCCAGGGCTGAGCACCTCTGCAAACTGATAAAAAATAATCATAACAATCCTAGATTATTATTTAACACCTCTTCTTAATGTTATTAACTCTTCTTTATCTTTAGGCCATGTTTCAAATCCTTTCAAGCTAGCTGTTATTAAGCCTATTAAACCTGATGTTTCAAGTATACCTAGTATAGATAGATCTTGATTAGCTTGTTCAGGTGTGTTTGATTAGGGTTGGAGCTAAAATCTGCAGGACACCAGCCCTCCAGGAACAAGTTTGGTGACCCCTGGTTTAAGTCATACTTAACTGACCATTACCAGTTTGTCAATATAAATGGACAGCTTTCACATGTCAGGCCAGTAAAGTATGGGCTGCCTCAAGGGTCAGTTTTAGGCCCTTTTCTGTTTACGATATACATGCTACCCCTGGGATACCCAATTATATATTTCAACTAAACCTGATGAGACATCTGAACTGTCTAAGCTAACTGAGTGTATTAAAGATGTTAAAGACTGGATGACCAACCATTTTCTTCTCTTAAATTCAGACAAAACAGAATTATTACTTATTGGGTCTAAATCCTGTACACAGCAGATCGCACAAACCGACCTGCAATTAGAGGCATACAAAGTTAGCATTAGCTCTACTGTAAAAGGTCTGGGAGTCATATTAGACAGCAATTTAAATCTTGAAAATCATATCTCCCATGTCACAAAAACCGCCTTCTTTCATCTGAGAAATATTGCTAAGTTACGAAATATGCTATCCATCTCAGATGCAGAAAAGCTAGTTCATGCTTTTATGACCTCTAGGCTGGATTACCATAATGCTCTGTTCGCTCGTTGCCCAGCAACCTCTATTAATAAACTTCAGCTAGAACAAAATGCAGCTGCCAGAGTTCTTACCTGGTCTAGAAAATATGATCATATCACCCCAATTTTATCCTCCTTACACTGGCTGCCTGTTAAGTTCTGTATTGATTACAAAATATTGCTTCTTACCTATAAAGCTTTAAATAATCTAGCTCCTGTTTATCTAACCAACCTTCTGTCTCGCTACAATCCAACCTGCTCTTTAAGATCTCAAAATGCAGGGCTTCTGGTAGTACCTAAATAGCAAAGTCGAGTAAAGGAGTTTGAGCCTTTTCATTTATGGCTCCTTAACTCTGGAATAACCTTCCTGATAATGTCCGAGGCTCAGACACACTCTCTCAGTTTAAAACTAGATTAAAGACCTATCTTTTTAGTAAAGCATACACTCAATGCATCGCATAACAGTATGATGCATGAGTGTGCTCCACACAGGTGAGCTGGCTTGACAACCACCTGTAGAACACACTTCTCCTGTCTGAATGCATCATATGCTTTACATGTTTGTTTCTATATTTGTTTATATAACTATTTTCATCTACAACAATCCATTTTTGCATCTCGTTTAAATACACTATGAACAGCAGCTACGCTTATTTTCTTTATTTTCTTTGTCCACCTGGGGATACTCATCCTGAGGTCCCTACAGATTCCTGAAAGGCCACAGTGACAATCGAGTCCACGCATTGATCCTGTGGGCCAGCCTGACCTGTGGGCCAGCCTGTCGGTGCTCTACCCACACCTGCAGCTTTTCACACGATGGATGTCTAGCTTCTCCAGCCTCCAGCGCCTAGACTGCAACTCCACACAGGAAGTTTGGCCACAAGAATAATTGTGCCCAACAGAGCCTGGTTTCTCTCTAGGTTTTTTTTTCCCTTTACTTCGTCAATTGGTTCGTCAAATATTTTTTTCCTCGCCACTGTTGCCACTGGCTTGCTCGGATCGGGACTTGTGGAGCTGTGCTTTGGTGGATTTGCTCTTCAGTGTTTGAACTTTCAGCAGTGAAATTTAAACCACACTGAACTGAACTGAACTTCTATGAGTTTTCATAGTTTTTAACTCTGAAATCTGTTAAGCTGCTTTGACACAATCTACATTGTAAAAAGCGCTATATAAATAAACTTGAATTATATATTGGCAAAATGTCATCCCGGAAACTTTAAAAGCTACAACTTCAACAGAGCGACACAGTCAGCATACAAAGTTATTGAGCACTTTAAGAAATTGTGGTAGGTTGGAACTTCTTAATGGCTCCATAAAGCAGAGATCTGGGGTACAGGAGTCACTATATCACTGCAGTTTAGCCTCACCTCCCTCACGGGGAAACGACTGCAAAACAAATGGGGCTCAGACAAAGTCATATTTTATGGCCAACGTAAAAGTGCCCTAAAGCTGCACCAACAGCAAGACGCTGCCAATGTCAAAGAATGCGCTTCCTCAAGGATAAAGCCTTTCCCTGCCTCACCTCGCTTCCTCTCGCACCAATAATTCCTGCCTCGATTCAGCAGGCAACAGACGGTGTAAGAGTCATTAGTCATTTTTACTTTCTTACACATACACCGTTGGACACGGCTGAGGTTCAGAGGGGATCAAAGATGACGGCAAGGTAGGTGTGTGTGTGTGTGTGTGTATGTGTGTGTGTGTGTGTGTGTGCCTGACATAAAGCTACACTCCAAACATGCAGCTGGTTTTTAAATGAGCTGAAAGGAAACAACAGCAGATGTTTGGTATTAAAGACAGTAAATTAATGACAATTATTCCAATGGCTTCCAAGCTCTTAGTTAAACTTGAGAATTTAAAACACTTTAATTATGCGCTATTTAGACCAGGATAAGGCTTAACCTGCAATCGGAAAGGTTTGTTAATCTCTTTGAATGTCCAATTAATAAATTTTATCATTAATTAAACCTTTAAATTCCATTAAAAAATGTGTTCTTTAGAATATTATTAGTGTTCTTCACAGTATAATTTTTTTTTACATTTTTTTAAGAATGGTTCATTGACAAAATTCTTAATTGGGGAACCAAAAAGGTTCTTCTATGGTGTAACTTTTTACAACCTCATAGGTCATTCTTTTTTTAAACATTTTTAAATGTTTCACTTTTTAATTTTTTTTAACTTAATTTTTACATGTTTAATTAATGCATAAAAGTTAGTAACTCAAAACCACAAAGGTGATTCCATATCAAAATACACATCAAAATCAATGAATTATAACACCAAATCATTTTCTTCAATCAAAATTTATAATTAAAAGAATATTAAACAAATATAACAGGACATTTAAATGACAAACATGGGTGAAAATACATTGAAATGTAATTTATTTTTCAAAATGCAACACCAATGACACTTTTCTACATCTCTAACCAATTCAATATCAGTCTAGTTTTTATGAATACTGTAGTCTGAATAGTTTTTTATGTATTTTATAGTGTTAGGCAAAGGTTTAATGTGCAGTTTTAAGTTAAATCAAATAAAAATTTGACATAATTCCTTGGAAACTAGAAAAATCAGATTAGACAGATAAATATATAGACAAATAAACACATATAGACAAACAGACAGACAGACAGACAGGCAGAAATGACAGACAGAAAAGACAGATAGACAGACAGACAGACAGAAAAGTCAGACATATAGATCAATAAATATTTCATATTATACTAAACTTTCTTAATTAGATGCAGCTCTTTCAGAGTAACACTTTCAACTTTTAAATGATCAGCATATAAATCACCACCAGGCCAATAACATCAGACGTCTGTGTGCAGAAGTGAATATCAGCTGCTGTTCTGTGGCACGAGTCCAATATGTTAATAGCACAGAGTGGACGAGGTCTTGTCATTATTGAATTGGAATATTTTGCACATTGATAAAAGGTTTTGGCCTGACTTTAGCCATTGAGCTTTTGTGAGGAAAACGACTGCAATATCCGCCCTACTGTTGTAGAGAGACAATATCCTACAATAGTCCTTTCATTAGAGAAATTTCACATCCCTGGCGTGTCTAATCAGGCCTTCCTCTTTTACAGCGACAAAAGCCTGTCGTTCTGGAGGTCTCCCAAATGCAACCGGGGTTGAACAAAGGACCTCTCAGCTCCGATATGAAAGATTTCATTGTTCCCAGTGCAATCAGTCATCGTTATGACAGCTCATTAGGAGATGGACAGGAAGTTGCCATATTTGGCAGGCGGCATGCTTATCTCCTTGGTTTTTAATAAGACATTTATCCGAATGATCTCTAGACTCTCACTGAGCTTCCATGGGAATGTTGGAGTCTTTTGTTTTTGCTGGTTTCGACTAGGTACTTCACAGTACTGTGGGTAATTGTGTTCATATATTGTGATAAGTTACTGAGTTGGCAATCTCACACTACATCACATTTTAGATGTTTAGAAGGCCATGCAAAAGGATTTACGCATCGCTACAAGGATAGAAAACAAGATTTCCCCATCCCCCTGTGTATCAGTATGTCTTGATGCAATAAATATGGGAAGGAATTTCTCAACAAAAGCAAAGGGATTTAAGCAGCTTTTCTGTTTTGTTCACTTGTTCCCAGATAAGAACAAACTTGTCCTTCAGAATCCATACTTAAAGTGATTTTCTTCCTCAAACCTGTCTGTGTCGTCTGAATCAATCCACCTGTCTCACGTATGGCTTGTCTCACTGAAACAGAGCAGAACAGCGCCACACCTGAAGCAATCCCAGCATGCTTCAGATCTCAGTAATCCTTTGAGAGACAGGAAAAAGCTGCATGGAAGAGGAAAGAGGTGGCCTTCATGTTAAATAGATGAAACCAAGTAGAATTTCAGGGACAAATATGTAATTGAAACTTTCTAAAACTTGAGAAAGAATTGGCAAGAGGAGGGAGACAGACTCAATTTCATGGAAACATTGAATCTTGCAGAAGATGTGAAAGAGTGCTAGTTTCCATGTGCTGATTTCAGGTGCAAACAGCAATAGAACAAATCCATGATGCAGTCCCAGTGAAATTACTGGAGGGATGAAAATGAACTTGTTCATGGCTGAATATAGTGGAGTAAATTACTAAGTATTCTTCATGTTTTATGCAACACAGGCTCATTGGAAAAATGTGCACAGGGCTACACTTTTGATAACTGAGAAATATGTGCTTGCTGGTACATATGGCTGCATTTTGTATGTATCTATCAAGCGGCACTTCTGACTGTGTACCAACATATGGATGGCTTTTTTGGCATGACTGGTTTCTTCGGTAGCTCACTACGAACGGCACCAGACTTTGAACGCAAAGCGGACCAGAGTTCGAGTCCGGAAAAGGATGGTTCCAGAAATTTATGTGTGTGCAGGTCTCAGTGTAGTGCATGTGACGTAAATTTCCTGATCAGAACAGTAGCACATGCTCTACACACAGGGTTTTTGTTCAGGATTCCTTGCTCAGGTCACACATGTGCTTTTTGTTTGTTTTTTGCAGTAACAAGTTTATCCACAAAGGCTATGCTTTGGGGCGTTGATTCACAAGGTACTTGAAGAAAATATGAATTAATGGAACAGACAAGAATGAGTGTAAAACTAGGGGCTATTTTTGTAGAACATTCGACTGTGTTCTGATTGGTTGTCTGAGTGCTTATGGCTAATTAAGGCTCAGTCTCACAGTGCATTTCAAATATACACTGGACATATCACCCTACGAAGGGCGCTTTGGAGTGAAAACAAACATGAATGCCATATTGAATTGTCATTCCAAACCAAAGTGCTCAAAGCTGGCTATTTTGAAGGGCCCTTCAAATTGGATTTCGAAGGGTATGCTACAACTGATGGACACTTCAGACACCCTTGATCCTTTGCAAAAGGAAGTTTTGTTTTATTTAATTGCAATTTGTATAAGGTGGTAATGAGGCACACACACACACAGCATTCATAATTTTGCCTTATATAAATGGTTAATCACAAATAATAAAGTTTAGATTTGTGATTAACCATCTTATAAAAGAAATATGGTAAATGATATATGCTGTATGGGGAATACAGTCACCTCTTTTGCTTAATTAAAATTGAATTGCTAAAAATATTATTATTATTATATATATTAAAAATATTCAAAAAATATTATCATTAATATATATATAAAAAAAAACACTTTGCATTGCATAGTACATACAAGCGACTTCACAGCCCTGGTTTTGAAACATTCTGTAAATAAAAAAATGTGGGCTTGAGAAAAGGTAAAGAGAGTCTTTTTAAAAATACATTTATTTTAAACTGGAAGCAAAGAGCGAAGGAAAAAAAACAACAATTTTGCTGGAGGGCCATTTTCTCGGCTCCCTATGAAAAGGTCAGTTGGCTGGTATATGTATTAAAATGTGACTACTGATAATTGGTTTTTTATCATTCATTAAAATTTACAATGCTCCAAGGCACAAAACTATTACTGAAAACATTTTACTGAAGTCCAAGGCCTTTCTGAGCCGAACATTTTGTCTACACCTTTTTTCCTCTCCTCCACACCCATCCCTCTCTCCTTCATTACTGAGGATGTAATTAAGTTACTTCAGTCCTTTCCCTCGCCTCGATCACATTTATTCTACTCTTTCTCTTATTGTTTCCTTATACCGTCTGTCACATTTTGTGCTTTTTGTTGGCCACTTGGCCTTTTCAGCTGGACTAGAATAAAAGCATTTTTGTGCCGGTAAATAAATAAGTCATCTGGATGGAAGAGCAGATCTCTGACTTCCACTTCCGTATACCTAAAACAACACTGACAGAACATGATACTTACTGACATGATTTTAAGGTTAATCCTATCATCATTTTGAACGGGTCAAGTGCTGGCTAAAATCAAAACGTAAGTTTTCCACAGTCTGAAGGTTGTCTATAAGAGAGGGCTCCAAACAGTGAAAAAATATATGCATTAACATAAATATAAGCATATATGAGCATTCAAAACATATAGTTTGTCACTTCCTCCAAAAAACACCAATGATTTTTTATAACACCACCATGAACTTCGGCTTCTCACATGAACTGCTTACCAATAACACACTCTAGTATCTGAAGTGTATTGTCATCCACATTTATTCACATGTAACAGCATTCATACAGAGAGTATGCCTGCATGTATAAGAAAAAAAATGGTGTTGATGTGAACTGTGATACGCTTATTAGTTGTAACTATGTAGGCACAAAAAAGCCAGGAAGCTGAAACACTGTGTTGTTCAGAAACTAAATATACATAAATAAATAAATAAATAAATAAGTAAATAAATAAATAAGGCCTCACAGTGGCGCAGTGGGTAGCACGTTCGCCTCACAGCAAGAAGGTCGCTGGTCGCTGGTTCGAGCCTCGCCAGTTGGCGTTTCTGTGTGGAGTTTGCATGTTCTCCCTGTGTTGGCGTGGGTTTCCTCCGGGTGCTCCGGTTTCCCCCACAAGTCCAAAGACATGCGGTACAGGTGAATTGGGTAGACTAAATTGTCCGTAGTGTATGAGTGTGAATGGGTGTGTATGGATGTTTCCCAGAGATGGGTTGCAGCTGGAAGGGCATCCGCTGCGTAAAACATATGCTGGATAAGTTGGCGGTTCATTCTGCTGTGGCGACCCCAGATTAATAAAGGGACTAAGCCGAAATGAAAATGAATGAATGAATAAATAAATAAATAAATAAATACAAAAATACATATTCTCTACGGCAAGCCAGAGAGGGAAAACACATTGCACACACACATACAGTCAGTCTACAGAAAGCTTGAACATTCAAACTATGTTTACACAATTATAGTATTGTGATTTTGAAGGGCACTATATAGGGGATAAATGATTCAGACTTGTAAATATGCTTCAGTCTAGAGTCAGGAGCACAGATCATATGCATGAATCGGTGCAGACCACAAAATGTATCAGACCCACGAATAATACACCAAATGCCATATTTTGAATCTGTTTTCAGTATTACTTTTATACAGTGTGGTTTTCAGGAGACAGATGTGCTTTAGCTCACTGACTCTGACTGGCTCAGCTGAGAAATAAATTAAACACTATTGTATACCCCCTTCCTGTTTCAGTTCAAATTACACACATCGAACACACATTGAAGGCCCTTAAGGGGACCTTTAAGCTTTTGAGCTTTTGAGCTTTTGCTGAATGAAATCAAACTTTTAGGTGTGTCTAACCTGTTGGGAAATAGGTGACATCAGCTTGACCATAACAGATGGGGTGAGGCTGCGGGTCACATCAGTGTGTGTGTGTGTTGACGAGATGCAGCTGTCTGACTTTGGCTAAAGACTCAATGAGGCGGGAACTATTCCAGGGGAATTGTGGGTAATTGTGAAGCATCTGGTCTGGGGTGCTGGATCTGTTGTCAGGGGGACCATAGAGAGAAGCAAGTGAGGTGTGTGTGTGTGTGTGTGTGTGTGTGTGTGTGCGCATGTGTGTGTATGAATGGGCCTTACTGTGAATATAGTAAGCAGGAGAAATATGTTTGTATTTGATTAATCATGACCTTCCTCTTTGATGTTCTCAGTGAAGTGCAGGCTGAAGATGTGAAAGATTCTTGACGCAAACAATAGACTTTAATTCTCTATGTCAGGCATAAAATGAATGCCTGCAGTGAATCATTGATTAAAATAGAATATTAGAATTGATTAGAATATTTCTCATCAGCAATGATTAAACAAAAGATGACACACAAATATCCATTAATCTAGATTTTTTCTTTCATGAAAAAAAATAAATAAATCATTGATGAATAGTGTTTAAATGTTATTAGTGGAGGGTCGCACGATGGCGCAGTGGGTAGCACAATCGCCTCACAGCAAGAAGGTCGCTGGTTCGAGCCTCGACTGGGTCAGTTGGCATTTCTGTGTGGAGTTTGCATGTTCTCCCCGTGTTCACGTGGGTTTCCACTGGGTGCTCCGGTTTCCCCCACAGTCCAAAGACATGCGGTATAGGTAAATTGGGTAAGCCAAATTGTCCATAGTGTATGTATGTGAATACATGTGGGGTTTTTTCCCACATGTGGGGATGTTTCCCAGTGATGGGTTGCAGCTGAAAGGACATCCGCTGCGTAAAAGATATGCTGGATAAGTTGGCGGTTCGTTCCACTGTGGCGACCCCAGATTAATAAAGGGACTAAGCCGAAAAGAAAATGAATGAATGAATGTTATTAGTGGAAAAATACTAATAAAATATGTTTTTATGTTTCTAATTACTATTTAATTATAAAAAATCAAACAATATAAAACATTGTTTTAATATAAATCAAACAGTAAAATAATATGGACCCACTTTACATTGTCATGAACTAGCCTAGCTACTACATATTTACTACATATCTAAATTAATCATGTCACAATGACTGTATACACACATACTTGCCTTGTTTGGATGCATATACGCCTACCGTTTTTCATAACAATGTCATTAAATTAGTTACTTATGAAAAAATGAAAGATTGCAAAGCAGGATAAGTCTGAACATTCTAAATAATATTGGTTGCTTTGTCTGTTTTTAAAGTCCAAATAATGCCCCCTGCCATTTAAAGGTTGTTTAATGAAGCAATGCTATTCTGATGCTTAAGATTGATTCTTTTGATTTAAAGTGTTTAATGATTTGATTTACTTGATTTAAATGCAGAGCAGTGAAAGACACCTAAAAATGAACCAATAATAAAACACAAACACAACCATCCTCTTTTATGACTCAATACATGCATTATGAAGTTTGTAATAATCTAAAAAATAATGAGCCACGGCAGCACGGTGGCGCAGTGGGTATCGCAATCGGCTCACAGCAAGAAGGTCACTGGTTCGAGCCTCGGCTGGGTCAGTTGGCATTTCTGTGTGGAGTTTGCATGTTCTCCCTGTGTTTGCGTGGGTTTCCTCCGGGTGCTCCGGTTTCCCCCACAGTCCAAAAACATGTGGTATAGGTAAATTGGGTAAGCTAAATTGTCCGTAGTGTATGTGTGTGAATGAGTGTGTGGATGTTTCCCAGTGATGGGTTGCAGCTTGAAGGGCATCCGCTGCGTAAAACATATGCTGGATAAGTTGGCGGTTCATTCCGCTGTGGCGACCCCAGATTGATAAAGGGACTAAGCCGAAAAGAAAATCAATGAATGAATAATCAGCCACTGACATATTTGAAGTTTCGCATGTATTAAATTTCTACCCTACACCCACATGTGAAAACAGGCACACACACACAAGCTCAAAGGATATTTCATTTTCCCATATCTCGACTCACATATGAATTCCTCACACAGCAGTGAGGAGCTCAGATCCTGAAGAAGAGAGACGTCTGTCTGTGTAGGGCTGGAGAGGGCACTACTATTTCAGATGCACAGACACACACAGTGTCTTCTTCTGTCTCTCTAACATTAGTGACCTGTTGATGACCTCTACTGATGTGCAGCTCAGCATTGAGAGAATACAAGCTGTTAACCTGCTCAACCTTTGACCTATGAGCTCTTATTGACATTTACGAGAGAAGTGGAGAGAATAGATCTTTCTTAAAAATATGGTTGGGTATCAAAAACCGGTTCCAAATTTCAAAGAACCAGGGATTTGATATGATGCACACATTTAAATTGTGTTTATGAAAGGCAGCGAGCATTTTACAGTTGTTTTAATCTGCCAGGAAATGTGATAGGACCTTATTTCACATGTCTGCAAAGTTTATTACAATCGGCACTGTGACTGACTGTAGCAAATGTTCAAAATGTGCTTAAACTTTGTGAAAAAAGTTGATAGCATTGCCAAATGCAGTACACGTATATTTTGTACAAAGTATATTTTGTGCAAGAAAGAACCTCTAATATACATTTGCTTAAACACATCATTTATTTGAAAGAATGCACTGTGAACTGTGAAGAGTCCTCT
>CAIGQW010053273.1:7089417-7102098 GCA_903798125.1 Danio choprae | reverse complement strand
GTGTGTGTGTGTGTGTGTGTGTGTGTGTGTGTGTGTGTGTGTGTGTGTGTGTGTGTGTGTGTGTGTGTGTGTGTGTGTGTGTAAATGTCAGATGCTCAGTACATAAGCCTTCAAAACCGAGAAATTCAATTCAAACACATCAAACTCAGCAGAGAGATTCATTCCCCATGTTCCTCATGCTGTTCTTTGTCTAATTTCTACACACTTATAGACAAAGTGCCACGATAAAGAACAGGTTTTGAAATGACCAACTGAATCGTACCAATGAAAGAAATAAAGGATTGTAGAAGATGACATTTCTATCGATCGCAACACATATTCTCCCTGCGGTTGAGACTGCTAATCTCAGGAGCTGTGATATTGGCTCTTAGCAAGCGGAGCTGCGTGTGCCTGTTAGACATGTCCAGACGCCATGCGAGCTCTTGATAAAGTTATTGTTTTCTCAGACATGGACATGGATTTTCAATTTCTCCCCTCACTCTCAGACGGTAGCTGGCACACACACACCTATTTATAAGAAAAAAATATATTTCTTTTTGATCGAAAACCCAAGTAGCATCAAATAAAAGTCAAAAAGACACATGCCTTTTTTATGTGAAAAGTACTGTATATTAGAAAGACAGCAAGCGAGGCAGGCAGAAGGGAAGAAGCATGGGGTAAGTGCATGTATGCGCTCCCCCCGAGTGGATGGTCTGGCCACATCTCAGGATTCCTTCCTGTTCCTGTTTGTTGGCCGAAGCGAGAACCGTCAGTGCTGCCAAAGGCATGCTGGGTAACACTGACACATTGCAGCCGGCCCAGCTCTCTCGCACCAGGAGGATAGGAGAGGAGGGAAGTGGAAAACACAGGATGAATGTAAGGGAGGGAAAGGAGATTAGAGGACGGGAGAGCTGAACCCCTCTCTGTGTTCACATATGTGCGAGGAGAGTAATCTCAGAGTGGAGAGCGGAGGAATGCCGAGCAAAGGAGGCGTCTAGGTGTGAGAGGAGAGAGAGAGAGATGAAAGGGGTGTTAGAATGGGCAGAAGGGAGAGAGATGAGAGGCGGCGTGCAGAGAGAGGCACATGGTGTGTAGTGTGTGTTCTGTTCTCTTTCAGTAATACACAGCGGGGTCATCTGCCCATGAACAGCACCGTTGTGATAGTGTGGGTAAAGAGGATTTATGTCTTGAACTGATGCACTATGGGTTTGGTATTTACAGTACCAGAGATTGTTAAAGCTAGTTTTGATTTTATTTTAAAGTGTTAATTCATCTAGAAATTAAAACTCTGTCATCAGGTGCTCACACTTTTGTCAACTTCTTTTGTTCTTACATACTGTAGAACACAAACTGGAATATTCTGATGAATAAATTTTTAGATTTTATGCTTTAAACAAAGACACAAAGTATTGTAGAAGAGCCATTGTGCTATGTCTTTGTGTGAAGAACAGAACAAGTTTCAAACAAAATCTTTCCCTCGAGGGAGCTGTTTAGCAGTGAGCTGAACTCGAAATGCAGATCAATCTGATTTATGAGTGAATCATTCAGCGCAGTGTTTTCAAATGTATCACTCTGACTCAAAAGCATGATTCGTCTGTGAGTCAGATGTTGCTTACTGTATCACATGACCTTGAACATGGCAAGCCTTTTTATTAAGCAAGGATGAATTCAATTGATCAAATGTTACAGTAATAACATATTATTTTACAAAAAGATGCTGTTCTTTCAAACGGGTTTACACAAAAAAACAAGATGATATTGATTATTGTTAAATATTGATAAGAATTGTTTCTTCACATCATCATTTTGAAAAATCACTTTTAAAAACTTGAGTAATAATGCTGAAAATTCAGCTGTCATCACAGAAATAAATTAAATGTTAAAAAATAGAATAAAAACATTTGATATTTTAAATATAAAGTCCACAATATTACTATTTCTACTGTATTTTCATCAGTTAAATGCAGCCTCAGTGACTTAGTTTTAACAGTACTGTAGCTGTGAATTGGAAGGAGGTTTGACATATACAGCATGTAACACTTTCACATTCTTTTATGTTGTTTCACATAATTTTGTGTTGCCAGTCTTCATTCTTTTTGTGTATGCAAGAAGACCAGGTTTAGAAAACATGAGTGTTAGTAAAGTAAGCATTTTCTTTTTAGGGTGTACATCCCTTTAACTCTCTTCTTCTGATGTGGTCCAGTAAAATATTTTCTCCATGTGAAATTTAAAGTCTATAGTAACAGTAATGGGTGTGGGTGTGGGTGTGCCTCTTCTGTCCTAAATGACCTTCAATTTATGACACAATAAACCACATTAAACTCTTGTTTTAACTGGGTGGTTAAAGCAGGGGGGATTGTGGGCAGTTCTGAATAAAAGAGGACTCATTTCAGACATCTTGTTTTCTCATCTTGCAAGTCTAGACAAAATGTAGCGTTCATGGTGTGTTGGAAAGCCTGATTCACAAAACGGCCCTTCAGAACTATATTAAAGATATTTACTGTATTTATAAGACTAGAGCTGATTTTCAAACATGGGAAAAAGGTATAGCAGGAAAAAAGCTAAGAAATAATGAGTCTGTTCCCAAAACACAACATTTTTTTATATTTTTGTCAAAAGTTGTCTGGAGAAATCAGCCTCTTCCAGCCCACTGTTCACAGATCATAAACTGTATATTGTTTTCTGTATAACGTTTTTGGGTAGAGTCATTTCAGCACAAATTTGTGGAATTTGTGCCGCTAATACTATAGTGACTTTAGGAAAATCTGTCAGCAAAAGAAAAATAATAAATAAATCTGCACTATGCTGACAGCAATGTTCAAAAGCTTCTCACTTTTTTTCTCAAAAACATATTCACAGCCAAATAAATTCACATATGAAAATCAAAAAGTCTTTGAAAAGAGTTTTTATTTTATACTTATTAATTTATTTATTTCACTGCTCTCTGTAAAAGTTACATTTGCCATGGGAAAGAAAGGTAACTGTGATTTCCTATAATTATCTCTTTCAACCATAAGTTTCATATCAGAAATTAATATCTCACAATTACTGTTTTTTTTTTTAACTTTTTTTCATAATTTACCTTGCAATTTGCAGAAAATTTCCAAATGATCAAATATAATTTCAGAATTGTGAGAAAAAATTATTGCAACTATATATTATTTTTTCCTGTAGCAGAAATGGTTTTAGCTCTCGTTGGTCAATCACAGAATTCAGGAATGTTGAAGTCCACATGAATTGCTTTCTGAACACACAAAAAAGGCAATCATTTTCATGCTGCTCTTTTTGATACAGCAAAATCAAACTGTTAAGCTCCAAAAAAATAATAAAAAAAAGAATGAAATGAAATGCACTTTAAAAGGTACATTCCAGGTTTTCTAAATCCATAGGATATCTTTGTTGTAATACGCCACACTGTGTCCTGATTTAACTTCCAAATAGCCCGAAAAGTCAGTTCACTGTGATTATTGTGGACAATAATGGCTTTAAGTGACTCTACTCCTGACATCACAATCAATATCACAGAGACCTACATACAATAGAGACAATTGAGAAGGTTGAAGGGAAAATGAGAGAGTGAATCCATAATAAATGGTTGTCTATAGGGGTTTTACTGTGCAATATTCTGTGAGCGCTATTGACTGATTTTACCCCATTGAGAGGAACATAATACCAGAAGTGTCAGCTGCTCTATGCTCTGACAACAGCCCAGACCTGCAGTTACAGCTCTGACAGAGGAAATATAGATTAATAAATAGAAAATCTGTCATAGACTGCCTCTCTTTCCCATCTCAGCTGGCAGGTGCTCTTAATAAAGCAGCTCTGCAGAATTCCATGATAAGTGAAATGAGGTGTACATGCTTATACAAGTACATGAACAGGTTGAACAAGAAAATTGAGATAATTGTCAGTTCTCATTCTGCTGTCCACCCCTACATCACTGAGCATCACAGGATCACTGGTTTGAGTCTTAAATCACATGTAGGGCTTTTAGGGCTGCCTGGAGGGGGAGGTATCTGATGTTCATCAGCTGGTTAAGGAGTGTTTCTCTGGGTTCTGTCCTTGGACCCCTTTCCTTCTCTGTAAACAGTATATCATTCTGGCAGTTGGGTTTCTCCACACTGTTTTATTCTTCATTTTTATTTCATTCAAGATGCAAATATATCTGACATCTTAGCATGGATTAAACATCATCATACAGCTTAACCTGACAGAGCATCTTTCCTGCAACTCCAGCTATACAACAATTTTACCATATAGGGTCATGAAGAATCACCTCACCAAGTTTAGTTGGGAACCTTGGGGTGATCTTTGATGGCCAGCTAACCTTCAAAAACCCCTGAAATGACTGATCTAACTAAATAAACCTTACCTTAATAAAACATACATTTGTTTTTGTGAATTGTGGGGACATTCCATTAGTTTCAATTGTATTATACTGCTCAAAATGCATTTTGTTTCACCCTACCCAAAGCATATCCCTAATCCCTAAAAAAAACTGTGAGCATTTTTACTTAAAATTCTGTCTGATTCATAAGCCTTTTGTAAAAAGGGGACGGGCAACGTTCTCATAAGTAACTCCTCCTTGCTATGCCTGTGTCATACCTATGTCATCATACAAACACACATACACATATGTTTTTTATTTATTTATTTTTAAATAAACTAAAAAGTTATTTCACTTAAGTACAAGGATTAACCCTGTACCTTACAGATGTTTGATGAGGAAAACCTGCTGCTGTGTGCAGATGTTAACTACTGGAAGGTGATTAATCCTCTCTCTGCATGTTTGGCTTCATACGTGCAGCTGTTCATACTGTACATGAAGCAGGCTCACTCATATCGCTAGTAAATCACAAGCGAAATAGTAGGAAGACACCACAAAGACTTCTGCCTGCTACACAACTCTTCTAAATTAGCAGTAGACAGGGTACATGTGTCTCACATATGGGATAACAATGACTGCCAAAACACACACACACACACAAAACATTAGATTTTATTACTGTCATATGATATGACATGTCCTACAGAACGTCTCTCTCCTCCCACACATGTAATCAATGGGACATCCTGGAATGTCACAGCAAGTCACATGGGAACCTTCCTCACTAATGTTAGCAATTTCCTGCAGCCTGACAGCCTCCTGATGCTGATGGCTGAACCAAATCAGCCGCATAGCTGAGCATCATGACACCATGTCTACTGCGACCACGGCTCCAGTACCGTACTAAACAATTGCCCGGTTACCAGGAGTTACGGTTTACCAGGCCTCCTAATTTTAGATCTGCTTCCGCTCCACACAGTGTCTGGAGTCCAGACGTTCAACCACTGCTGCTAAGAACATAGTACAAGTTTACCACAGAATGGCTTAATCCCTACAACTTGATCCATGAATTGCCTTTACTATTAACGTGCAATGAAAATATCATGTGTGATTAAAAATAAATCTGGAAAGAATGTCATGTCAAATAGACAGCTGGTTTTGGTTCTGAGCCCAGATTTCACATTGGACTCAAGACGGCAGTCACCACAAACCATGTTTATCTGTGTTGCTAGTGAACCTATTAATGCATGAATGGATAAAAACATGCCACACTAACTGTCATACTGGTGGTGGTACAATGTGACCGGAAGATTATGCAAAATGAAAACATAAAGTTTCACTGGAAAGATTATCTTTCTCAGTTAAATTGACCTGCCTATTCTAAAAAGAAAGTGTATTCCATTAATTTAATGAATAAAATAAAATACTGCATTAAAAAATATGTTAAAAAAAAACCAAATACTAGAGGTACATATATATATATATATGTATATATGTATATATATATATGATAAAGCACTGATTCAAACTACACAATTTTATATATTTGTGTATACGTTCTTTTAGAATTAAGGATTTATCCATGCTGTTACTCACATTTTAAGGTTGTAACAGAGAGAATGAGGATACAGACGTTTAGTTGAGCGCTCTCGCCTCACAGCAAGAAGGTCACTGGTTCGAGCCTCGGCTGGGTCAGTTGGCATTTCTGTGTGGAGTTTGCATGTTCTCCCTGTGTTGGCGTGGGTTTCCTCCGGGTGCTCCGGGTTTCCCCCACAAGTCCAAAGACATGCTCTACAGGTGAATTGGGTAAGCAAAATTGTCCATAGTGTATGTGTGTGAATGGAAGTGTATGGGTGTTTCCCAGTGATGGGTTGCAGCTTGAAGGGCATCCGCTGCGTAAAACATATGCTGGATAAGTTAGCGGTTCATTCCGCTGTGGCGACCCCAGATTAATAAAGGGACTAAGCCGAAAAGAAAACAAACGAACGAACGTTTAGTTGAGCAATGAATGAGAAATGAATGAAAAAACATAATTGGCAAAAAAATAGCTTAAAAGCTTCACATGCAAATTAAGCTTAATTAAATTGAATTCAATTAAAACTTGTATACTGAAGGCACTTCAAGTCACTATGGATAAAGTGGCTGTCAAATGTACTTTTGAATAAATAAACATGTCTGCAAAAAAGTGGCAATCAATAAGCTGCTGTATAACATTTCTAGAATCCCACTAAAAATTCATTTTGCACCTCTCACAGACACAACCTGAGAATCACTTTATTAGTGGTTGCTTGGCAACAACCAATCCACTGGCAGATCTAAAGCGGACAGGGGTCAAATGGGTGGCATCCTGTTTGCCAGTGGGTAATTGGGGCAAATCACTGAGGGCACAAAACACACATGACCTTGTGACCTTACAGTCCTTTGGGTTTTGACTGTAACTGAAATCAAAATGTGCACAATAGAGTCTGTTTATGCATGAGCCTCTTGAACTAAAACACAAATAAAACATAACTGAAAATAAAGATTTTACTTGGGAAAAGATGAAAGATGAAAGTCTTTAGTGAGCCTGGGGCAGTACAGGCCACTAGATGGAGGAGGCTGAATGCAGGAGTCAAAGAGAGGGCTGCAGAAATGAAAATGTCAAAATTCTTGACAGAAAAGTAAGTGAGACAAAGCATTTAGTGTGTGTGAGTTAGAGAGAGAAAGTGTAAATGTATAAAGGAGTCAGAGGTACAATGAATAAAAGACTAGCTTAGAGAAAAACTGAATTGAAAGAAATTCTCCCAAGGGTAGAAACTGCAACCCCTCATGTCATATGACAACCATGAGGCAACCATAATGTGGTCTGAAGCACACGGATACCGAACTAAAAGCACTTCTTCTTCCTTAAAATATCCCCAAATGATCTTTGCTAGCTCAATGTTTTTACAGAATATGCCTCTGAAAAAAGCACATCAAATCTTGCTTAAAATGTATATGCACTAAATTCTGAAGATAAACACACATTTAAAATGCACAATATTTATCTGAACTGGAGGAACATAACTGAACACCAAGCTAAACCATTCATTCCTCACTTGATTTGACCAAAAACAAAACGTCCCTCCCCTCTGCAAGTGGCAGAGCACAGTTTATGGGAATGGCTTAACAAAAGCTCACAGGCACTTATTTGCAGTCATTTTACAAGTGACCAAACGTCCTGTAAAACATCCAAGAAATATGACTTCATATTAGACATGTTTAGACATATAGGACAGAGGACATAATGTGTTGACCCATTTCATGAGATAAAAGCATTTTGCACTTCAAGTCAACTTATTATTCCATTAGATAAATATCTGTACCGGTGTCCAATATTTCATAAACAGAGTGTTTATCAATAAAATGTATTTAAAAGGGCTTAAATGTCTGATATGAGTTGATTCAATCACAAGATTGCAAAGAATTTTTACTTTATTTTTACATTATTTTTTTTAATAGTGTACTGAAACATAAAAAAGAGAGTAAATAAAAAAGGACTATATATTACTACTATATTAGTGGTATTTACATGACAACAATGTATTTAAAACAGAAAATCCCTGTCCACAAATTCGTGAAAGATGACTACACTCTTAAAAATAATGGTTCTCTATTGGAATTAGTGGTTCTATGAAGAATCTTAAATTTTCAATGAACCTTTACAATGTACAATTTTTTTTATTTCCCTGTGCAAAGAATCATGGCGGCCAGAAGAGTCCATCAGTTGTACCCTTCGAAATCCTTCATTCCAGAGGGCCCTTTGAAGTGGCCAGTTTTTAGCACAACAGTTTGGAACGACACTTCTATATGATGGCCATGATTGTTTTTGAAGTGCCCTTCGGAGGGCAATATATTCTGTTTGAAACGCACTGACATGTCTGCGCACACCTTGTAGTCTGCCTTCTAGTTGTCAAGTACTCACACTTGGTAGATATTTCTATCACCTTTTTAACTTACACTTTAAATCATATTTTCAAGTAAAAAAAATGGCTTAAATTTAACTTAAAACAAATGCATGGATGAAGCATGCGCTTGTAAGCTTTCAGGGTAGGTTTTGTCATAATTAGTGACCCAACAACAAACATTTACCATTTTTTTGAAAATGTACATAAAATTTCCACAAATCCTCTTTAGCATTAAAAGAGAACATCAACGGGTGTGAGAAAATGATGGTGTTAACTTGAGGCACATAACATTTGCAAGGCAGGGCTAAGCCAAGCATCGTTTTGTTTATGGAATCCTGTCAGGTTTGTGGCAGTGTGTTGAGCAGTTCAGTGCAGTTGGCCAGTGCAGTTCTGTGTCTCTTTAGTCCTAAGATTAGAGTGCAGAGCCACTCCTGTTTTTACAGACCTCAGACCAGCCATCCACAGCCTCAGGAGTTCGGTAATTAAAGCAGGATGGAACGCTATCAAGAAAAGCAGCTTATCTTCAATATAGCCAACCATGCAGGCAGGCTGAGCTTCATGCAGACACACACTTGCTCAAAACACACATACGTATGTTTGCATCTATGGATTGCAGTAGGCAACTATTTTTAGGATTTGCCAAATTTTGAGAAAACATTCTTTTTCATGTCCGTGCGTGCGATTGAGATTTAACTTCTTCGGATACATGTCGCTGTCTTCATGATAAAGATTCAGGTTTCTGTTAGCAGATGTACAAATTCATGCTAACAATTACCCTTCTCAACGTAGTATCAGTGAGTCTCTCATCTCATGCTCGGATTTATCCACCACCAAAAATGTTCTCCAAAAGCAAGCAAAACCCCTTCAGTACGTCATGCATAACAGGCCCAGTTTGGTTGCTTTAATGAGCTGTAATCTCTAAGCCTTCGATTCATGCTTGAACCTGAAATAACTCTAATTCTGCTCAGAGGGGAATGTTGTCCTTTAAAATGTGACACCGCTAACACTGTCTGCAGCCTGAACGCGCCGGATTTATGCTCTGATTAATGAGAGCGTCTTTAAATGGGGTTAGATCAGGTTCTCTCCGCAACCTTGTCTAACAAATCATGAACATTCTCTTTCTCCCTCTCTCGCTCTCCGTTGGGGGTATTAAATTTCCCCAAGTCGAGACTTAGAGGCTCCAGGGATCAATGCGAGCTGCCTGTCCAATTTATAAAACTTGAATGGAGATTAATTATGATCTACTAATGAGCAGGCCACCGTGTTAGAATTACGTTAAAAGCGTGAAATATGAAGTGTTTTCTTCGCTACGTGTCTGCACACCCGCTGGTGCTGTGTTCAGGCAGGTGAGAACGCGTGAACAGATGAGAGAGAATGGCATTCTTATTGTTATGTATAACAGAACATTCATGAGCAAGTCCTCACACTTTCCAAGCACCATCAATTTTTTTCTCTTTCTTTTTTACATATGGAAAACAATTCTGAAAAATAAGTATCATGGTTTCAACCACAAATATTGAGCTCCACAAACCATTTTTAACACCAATAATATCAGAATGTGTCTTCAGCATCAAATCAACCTATAAAAATGATTTTTGAAGGATCACGTAACAATAAATAGTAATGATGTAATGATTCTGAAAATCCAGCTTCGACAATAACTTATCTTTTAAAATCTATTAAAACAGTAGTTATTTTTAAATAGCATTTTTCACCATAGTTTTCTATACCTTATCAAAACACACACACATTAAGACTAAATGAATCACTTATTTGACAATTCAATATCCCCTATTTTTCAACTGCGTTTTTTTGTTTGTACGTTTGTTTTCTATTCCAGAGCTTAAGACTAAGCCAAAAATGATTACATTTGAAATTATAAAATAAATAAATAAGAAATATGCAAATATATAAACATTTACAAACTATGACTTTTCTAAGTCGCAACAGAATACACAAGACAGAGAGACTACAGCCTATACACATACAGTCCCACACATTTGCGTGACAAAACAACTCTTGCAGTAACCTGTATTTGCCATTCAAAAAGGAAAACCACATAACTCGTGGGCTAAAGCTCTAGCTGAACTGCCAATCAGAGTTATTTTTCTCAATGCTCTGCCACCAGTTTGACCACCAGTTCGGTCTCCCCTCCCCCCTCCCCTGGTTTTTCTTTGGTCCATAATCCAGCCCTAAGAGAGTAAAATAATGCTGGGTTGTTTCAACTCAAATTTGGGAAAATATGGACCAGCCTAACCACTGGGTTAAAAATGTAAGGTAATGCTAATTTTGCCCAGATTTGGCTTACAGCAATCCAACTTTTTTTTTTTTTTTTAAATCATACTTTTTAGCTCATACATGTACATAAACATGACCAAACACTCACTGGAGCATGATTCTTCCTGAGACACATGCCACCATTAATAACCTTCTTTTCTGATAGTCCTTGCCAGCTCACATTCTGCCATAAACCCCACTGACCTTTTAATGTGCCGAGTTCTTGCATTCTTGTAGAAGTTATGTTCTCCCTGAGAGAGAAAGAGAAAGTATAATTTCATCGATCACGTGTGAAGGTTGGTGCGTGTGAGCAAAGCTGAACAGTTTGCTCTTTAAGAGTGTGCTGCTCTGATGCATTAACATAAAGCTAAAGGAGAAAGAAATTGCAGGTCTCTGGCAGGCTGCTGTCTAAATTGGGTAAAATTACAGCATAGGTTCCTATCTGTGCATCTGCTGTCCTGGTAATTACAGAGTGCCGCTTTCATTGCGAGAGAAAAATAAAAAAGTCTGCTCTGATGAGGCTGCCGTGATTGCTGCCATTTACTGCATTTGTTCAGATCACTTCAGCGGATGACGAGGTATTTGTTTTTCCCTCACCTCTCCTTCTCAATTCGTAGATTAGGAAAGGGGTGACTGAAGACGGTTAGTGTGCTATTTTAAGCACATTTCTCGATTCAGGCCTCTGTGAAGGTTTGAGTTTGACCTCAGAAACTCTGGAAAAAGACACTGTAAAACGGCTCTGATGTGAAATGAACTCGCAACAAAAGCAGCTTCGGGTGAGAACGAGGACAAGACAGAAACATCAGCCAGACAGACAATAGAAATGAGATTACAATCCGATGTGGGTTTGACAGCTGTGAATAGGACAGCATTTCTTTTCATGTTTTGTGTCAGTGTGGACGTTTTTGAGGGAAAGGATTGAAGACGCCAACAGATGTAAGCAGTTTCCTTTTGCAGAGCTGAAGTTGCTTTTGCTCTTGTCATATTTGTCAGAAAAGGGTTTTTTTTTTTTAACAACACACCACATTTTGTTGAAACACGAAAGCGCCAACGGGTGAAAAAAACCTTGTTCATATGTTAATTTGCAAAATGACTTAAATTAAATTAATTCTGGCAATTAAACACGTTTAAACTTTCTGATGATATCAGAGATACATCAAAGAAAGTTTAACGTCCAAATCATTTGATTTAAAAGATGCGCTGAGAAAACTTGATGTTCCTTGTGCTGTGATTGCTGTCTGATTACAGTCAGCAACATTAATGATAAAATAATCTGCCGACGGCCAGTTAGTAAAATCCTTGTTGATGCGACACAAAAATGATTTCTCCATTAGAGTTTTGTAAAGAGCTGGGAGCTACATTTCCTTCATCTTACTGACAGCGTCCTTTCAAACAAGACAAAGTGTTGCTGTTTGCTCTAGTCATATCGACTTGCCTGAGGGTCTGCACTCTGGTCCAAAATTCCTTTATTTCTCACAAATAGAGTGTCTTTTTAAAGAGGCTTCTCATGCGGTAACCTCACAAGAAAGCTTGGAGACTCTTGGACTGTGGAGAATGTCTGTCAAAGCGTGTACAGAATGAAAGCTGTATTGTATTGCTGTTGAATAGAGCATTTCTCTGTGGTCCTCTACTTGTTCGAGTGCATCATGTCCACTCTGATTCAAAATGCCATGGGTTTCCTTCATTTCACTTTCCATTCAGTGACATTAAAGGAGCTAATTGTGAAGATAAGTTGTGATGAAGAATTCACGCACTTAAATCTCTTGAGTCAACAGCAGTAGATTTAGATGTTACAGATGTAGGTTTAGACCAAAACTGTGGGCCTGTCATAACCTAATATTATTCATTTAATCATAGATCAGAAATAGATTTTGAAATGCTGTTTTGTGAAACATCAATAAAACATTACACTCAAGTTTCTGTCTGTTTATCTTATTTCTGTATGATTATCTTTTGTCTTACAGGTATATTTATAAGCAGGACTTTTTGTATATACATAACATTAAATAGTTATTTCATTTAGATTTAGTTAGAAGCGGAGTTCATCACTGCTTTGAGGCAAAGCTCTTACTTGGCATAGAACTGCAATTTTATACTATATTAGTAAAATACTATAACATACAATACTATAATATATAATATTATATTATATAAAATACAATACTATATATA
>CAIGQW010053273.1:7068590-7086404 GCA_903798125.1 Danio choprae | reverse complement strand
CACACACACACACACACACACACACACACACACACACACACACACACCTCACTTGCCACCAAGGTGCCAGGGCTTCACCATGTTTGATTTTGTTTGTGTGTTTTCATCTTTCATACCAACAAAGCTTGAAATAAATGTGTATTCGGAATGGTAGCTGTGTCCCAATGCTGTCAGGAACCTGTCATGTCCTCCTGCTGACTCTGACACACACACAGGGGCGCACATGTGCAAATGCACTCACTTATGGTCACACCTCGTGGATTTTTGAACCTCAGATGTGGGAACAAGAGAGGGCAATGTTTCAGACTAAAACTCTTTAAAAATGCATTTAATTAATCACAATATCTTTTGTATTGCACTTGAAAAGGAAACCAGAGGACATGAACTCTCTCTGCTCCGTCGGGCACTGCTGCAGCTTTTAATGGTGTAATAGACACAGGTGGAAAAAGCTGTGGCATGAGAAGTAATGTTGGTAAAAATGAAGACATGGTCATTCACTGTGTTTTTTTTTTGGGGGGGGGGGGTGCATGAAATTGATTAATTTCTAATCCTAATGTCACAACTCGATTCGTCAGTGAAACAATAAACTCTGTGACATATGCCATATTTATTTTCCTACAGTCACCTGCAAGCTCGCTCCCAGGTCTACTTACATCCAATCAACATGATATCCTGTTTCACTTGGATGTACACTCACAGGCCACATACTTAAGTCCACCTTGCCAGTACCAGGTTAGATCTCCTTTTGCCCTCAAAACTGGAAGCATGGAAAAGATGTGATCACAGGAATAGACCTGGTCAACAACAATTCACGGGCTGTGTTTAAATAATTCTGAATTGGTACTAAGTGTGACAAGAAAATATCACACACCATTACTCCAAAAACAACAAGAACCACTTATAAACTGTAGGATTCATCCATGTTTTCACATTGTTTATGGCAAAATTGGACCCTACTAGGCTCATCAGACTATAAGCCAACTTTTCTCAGTCTTGTTTAGTCTAATTTGGGAAAGCTGTTTGAGTTATACCCTCAGTTTCTGATTATTAGCTGATAGGATTGGCACCGGTCTGCTTTTCTTCTGCTGCAGTAGATCATCTGCTTTGTGATTTATATGTTGTGTTCAGAGATGTTTTTCTGCAGACCTTGGCTGTAACAAAGGTTATTTGAGTGATCGTTGCTTTTCTGTCAGCTTGTACTTTGGCCTCTTACCTCTGTCATCAACAATGCATTTTCACCTTTGCCGTTTTGAAATACTTAGATCAGAATCTCTTGCATCAACAACCATGCATGTTGTTTAAGTCACTTAAAGCAATAGTTTACCCAAAACTTAAAATTACCGCATAATTTTTTCAGCCTCAAGCCATCCTCAGTGTATATGAATTTCTTCTTTCAGACAAAAAGTTCGAGTAGTAATTTGATCGCTGTATAATGGTGTTGGGTAGTGGCTAGGATTATAACTCATGTCTTATGAACAGGACAGATGTGCTTTTGTAACAAAAGTTTTTCAAATGATTTCTAAATTATAAATTTAAATCACTGATTTCTGGAGGCTGCCGAATGCGTATTCTCAACAAGGTATGACGCTGCTCGTTTTACAAGTGAACAAGTGAAAAGCGATGACAGAATTTTAATTTGTGGGTGAACTACCAATTTAACTAAAAATAAAAGTGGATGTTTACACGAGTGGTTTCCAAAGTGGGGGTTGCTTGTTGATTTCCAAAAATCAAATCAATTTTATTAAATTATTAGAATTACCTCATTTTATTTATAACCTAAAGAATATAAATGCAAATAAATCAGCCTTTTAAAATGCTTTTCCATTGGATTGTGACCCCTTAGGTTTAGCAGCAGATTGATATTACCACACCAGTTTAAACTTTCTGACACTGTTGCGGCACTCACATACATTGAAAATAAAATCAGGCCACGACTGAAAAACGGAGGATGATTGGTATTAAACCCCAAAAGTTTGGGAACCCCTGTTCTACACCAGTGGGGTCTAATACCGTACAGTTACCAACATCCTTCAGAAAAGGTTTTCTATTTTTAAATTAAGATTGTCAGACATACAAGTTTAAAACAGCATGAGGGTCTGTAAATAAAGGCTAGAACTTTCCAGCTAACAAGCAAATAAACAATACACAAACAAATAAAAACAATGGAATTGGTACATCATTGTGTACAGTGAATAATAAGAAGAATTTAGCACTCCACTGATTGAAATGGCATGATTTTGAGTAATAAAAGAAGAATATTCATTTTCTAGAAAACTGTTCCCATAACAGCACATCTTCCATTCCTCATCTACAAGTAAAACAATGAGCGCATCAGAGACTGTTGGTCTATCAATATTTAATTAAGCAAATTTCAATGTTTACTTTGCCAGTTGATAACTCTGCTTAAATATTAAGATGAATATGATCTCATTTAGAAAAGCCTGGCTATATATTTTAGTACCACACCGGATCGCTGCTTGTTTTTCTTTCAGCGAAGCCCAAAACTCATTTCCTCCCCCTCAGCGTGAACGTCACTGACTCTTTCCTCCAGACTGGTGTCATGACACTGTATTGATCATGTTCCACCCACTCTGCTTTCCTATTCCCACTTTTCATTAATATTTTTGCAGAAACAATCTGTTTCTTTTCTTCTCACTTCTCTGCCTCTCGCTCTCTTCACCTGTTCCATTGATATTTCTCACTGATACGCTTTTCTTTCTCTTCATTCTCTCTCCTTCTTGGAGCCTGAGGGCACTGGCAGCAATTAGCTGGAGTTGTGTTGTTCTGGGTGAAAGCTGCCCTCACACACACAAACACATTTACTCAAGACACAAGAAATTGGGGGAGAAAAAAAACCCAAAGTGGAAAAACACAACAGCACTCACAGATGGAAATACGTACACGATGTATAGTTGATGAGGTTTGTTTCTAAGTGTGTGAGGGTATGTGTGTTTGAGACTGCAGTCAACACTGATCTGGATGGTCCGACTCTGTGAAGAATAAAAAAGGGTATAGTGTGAAAAATGAGATTTCCCATTGGTGCTGTACTGGCAGGAAAGCAGTGTTGAATTCCAGTATCACGTTAACAAGTGCAGTGTCAACCGCGGTCAGCAGAATGAATGGTAGTTCGCTGGATCATGTGTTGGTAGTGTGTAAAAAAAAAAAAAGAAAAAAAAGGAAGATTTCGATCATGGAGCCAAAGCTTTAATGGAGTTGTATGAACAAAAAATACAAAAAAGGATTTGTTTGTTGCCTCACAGTGGCGCAGTGAGTAGCACGTTCGCCTCACAGCAAGAAGGTCGCTGGTTCGAGCCTCGGCTGGGTCAGTTGACGTTTCTGTGTGGAGTTTGCATATTCTCCCTGTGTTGGCGTGGGTTTCCTCCGGGTGCTCCGGGTTTCCCCCACAAGTCCAAAGACATGCGGTATAGGTGAATTGGGTAAGCTAAATTGTCCGTAGTGTATGAGTGTGAATGGGTGTGTATGGATGTTTCCCAGAGATGGGATGCAGCTGGTAGGGCATCCGCTGCGTAAAACATATGCTGGATAAGTTGGCGGTTCATTCCGCTGTGGCAACCCCAGATTAATAAAGGGACTAAGCCGAAATGAAAATGAATGAATGAATGATTTGTTTGTTTTTGAAAAGCCTCTTTTTTTGCTCACTAGGCTTAATTTGCTTAATGAAAAATACAGTAAAAATGCAGTAATATGAAGAAATATCATTACAATTTAAAAGGATCGTTTACTTTGTATATTTTGAATAGGTTTCATTTTAAATATATTTTCAGCAGCCACGTTTTCTGTTACATGATCTGATGCTTAGTAATAAATTCAAAATATTTATCAATGTTGTAAATGGTTGTGCTGCGAAATATGTTTGTGAAAGTCATAATATATTTTTTCAGTGAATATGAAATTCATAAATGTAAATGTAACTTTGAAATAAAATTATTTAAATCTGTCTTTGCTCAATAAAATATTGTCTTAAAAACAACAACAACAACAACAATAATAATAATAATAATAATTATTATTATTATTATTATTTTTGATCATTTTCTTTAACTAAGTTTACACACCACCATTTGACCATTCATTTTACAAACAACTGTATTTTGGTAACCTGAAAATAACATTCAGTTTTTGATGCTGCTATTGTCGACAAAATGTCACTATTAATTTTCATTTATTTTATTTATTTTATTCCAGCATATGTTTTACACAGTGGATGCCCTTCCAGCTGCAACCCAGTAATGGGAAACATCCATACACACTCATACACACACATACACTATGGCCAACTCAGTTTACTCAATTCACCTATAGCGCATGTCATTGGACTGTGGGGGAAACCGGAGCACCAGGAGGAAACCCACGCCAACACGGGGAGAACACGCAAACTTCGCTTTTCAAACATGCAAATGAAAAACTAGTACATCATTGTTATGCAAACATAACCTCAGAGACAACAACAGACAAATACATTCTTGCTTTAATACACAGCATGACATGATACACATTTTCTACTCCCAAGAAGCACTGGCTGATGTGGAAAAGAAAAGGGAGAGAACTATGAAAGTGTCTCTGAAAGTCTTGATGTTAGTCCACGGTAAGACAAATTGTCTATAAATAAAGTTGAACACTGTCCCTCGGAGTGGGCGTCCAGCAAACATAAGTCCAAGAGCACAGCACTGAACGCTCACTGAATGCCAAGTGAAGCTCAAATGAATTGGGTGATGCAACAGGACAACGAACAAAGCACTGGAGTAATTCAATAACAACGCCTTCAAACCCTTTCAGATGCTTCGGCATGACCTTGAGACAGCAATAGTTTCAGCACTGTCTCAGGCCAGGGGAAAAAAAGAGATGGGAGGTTATGAAATGGAATTTGAAAACATCAATAGTAGGAGGATGATATAATTTTAAGTGGCATGCCGTAATGTGTGTGGCCGCAACATGAACCGTGTTAGAAAGTTAGTGTTTTTATTAAATGCCAAACTGTGTAACCCTTAGAAACAAATAAAAACTTAAACTGAATTTTGTTTTGAAGCCAGAGAATAAAGGTTGTCAAAGTAAATACTGTCTCTCTTTTTGTTTCTTTCTTCTGGTTAGATGGAGACTAGCCGCTACAGATGGTGGTCTGAGAAGATAAACAAATATCTGTATACTGTACAATCAAGTAAAATAAATCAAAAGGAATATTAAAACAATAAAAGTTATACATTTAAAAATGGTTTAAAACCAGCAGGCTAAATTTTAACAAAAGCAGATTTAGCTGGATCTTTTCCAAAATGCAAATACACTTTTAGCAAGATGATCAATTGTAGGATTTATGGCTGAAGGTCAAGAAAGTGACGTTTCACAGGTTTGATAAAAAGCTCTGAAAAATAACTAGGGTATAAACCTACAACATGCACTGAGCAATAGATTTACAGTGTGTATTAATCTTTTTTAATGGCCATTTGTACATATAATTATAAAGTAATAAAAATAAAATAATAGAAATTGAATATTGCAGATTTCAATCAACTGGAAAGAACTGCTGTATTATTAAATAAATATATAATCAATTAAATATATCCTGGATGAGAGAGCACGAGTGACTTAGAAATACATTGAAAAATCTGGCAAACCTCTAAACTTTTACTAAAAAGCTTGAAATTTTAGAAAATGTTATTATATCAATATTATTTTAAATTATATTAATATTACATTACACTATATTACAAACACTGTGCTGTTTATTTACACTTTACAATCTGTTTTTTTATGATTAATTGTATTTATTATTAACAACACATTTATTACAGTATTTATTCATTATTTATTATTCATTGATTAATCTTTCTGAAAATACAGTTAATTTCCTGCTTAACTCACGGTGCATTGCCTAATATTAACAAACACAACTTTTAATAATGCATTAGCAAATGTTGAAATTAACAATAACTACTATTAACTACTATTCTTAGTTCATCTTAATAAATGAATGAAGTCATATTTACTAATGGAGCCTGTAATGTTAAACAACTAAGAAACAATACACAAATAACAGCCAGATAATAATATGCAATACTGTAACAGTGTTGTCCAGTGTAATACCAGTTGTAACTTGTAGGGTTTTAAACTCTGGTCACAGTGAAATGTTTACTCCAGCACCCATCACACAGCAAAACAAGTCATTAGCACATTTACATTTAAAGACATTAAAAACAACAACAAAGGGTTTTGCAGTTGATTCTCTAAGTGACTCTACAACACAACGGCCCCTCTGGGGGACATTAACAACTGTGTTTTCATACTGACAACTTCTTCCCTCTCCTTCACACATAACAGCTTCCGAGCAATTACGTCTTTCACTTTTTATCACTCCTGTCAGCTGCTTTGACACACAGGGCTCAGCATTACAGTGGTGTATGTTTCACTAACACAACATATGTAGCAGCCAGAATCTGTGTGAAGATGGAGGACTGAAGCGAATTACAAAACAAGAGAGAGGAATCTCATTTTTGAGCCGTTTGTGCTGTTGAGTTGCATTTAGTGGCATGCGATGAGTTTTTATGGTGGGCTCGTGTGGCATGAAATAACGTGGCATTTCAGCTCGACTGACGAATTTTATTAAGAGTCTTTATATCTGGGGGCCTTAAGCTGCCCTGATCAGCATAATCCCTGTCCAAACAACAGATAATGAATCTGCCTCCCAAACAGCAGGCGGCTGCAGGAAAACCCACGACTGATCTGTAGAAGATGAGCACAAATTATTGGATTTAAACCAGCAGGAGAATTTCTAATGGGTTTCTGGTAAGACTCCCAATGTTCATCAAAAGTGTCCTCTAGATTGGGACAGATGAGATAAGATTTATTGCAATGACATACAAAGATTAGACGCATTAGAACAAATAATTTACATGAATGGGCTAAACACAACAAAAGATCTTGAAATAGCATTGCAGCTCACGAGTGGCAGAGACTGCACTCAAATGCAAGGGTGATATACAGAGTACAGTACCAAAAAATGGGTGCTAAGACACTGACACTGGGAAGATATGATGAATTAGATCATGATACTTTAACTTATTCAACAAGGATAACCATGTTTCAAAATTTAAATGAAAAATAAAAAAAAGATGAAAAGAAACATTTTGTATTTTATTTTAAAAGTGTACTGCATTTCCTCATGAAACATGGCTATTTTCCTCTTAAACGCACAGTTTGTCCTCTGCTACGCAGGGAAGTGTTTCCTGGTCTTTCTAGCTGACACACGCAGCTCAATTCAAATCACTGCAGTCTGCTTTGGCCCAAACTGATCCAGTCAAACATGACACGGGCCATTGCAGCAACAGAGCAGAATGAATAAGGACAGCAGTTCATCTCTCTCTCTGCTGCCATGCTCTGGTGGATCGTCTTTGAGTTGGGAAATGAATGCTTTGTTGATGTAAAGAGAGTGAGTGAGTGAGAGAGACGATCTTTCTGTGGTCTGAAGTCTCTGAAGTCATCGGTGTGAGAACAGATTATTTTAAGGGTAGGTGATTTGGCTCAAAAACGCTTTGTTATGCTGGTTAAAAGTCTCTCAATAGCACTCATTAAGTTAAATGCTCTAAATGTATTTTTATCGTCTTTGGAAGGCATTGGACCAAAAATAAAATTCCAATCAAAATGTTTCGTCTGAACATTACAATAAGCTGTCCTACATTATGTTCTGATTTTGCCGACTCAGGGAGCATATCCACCAAAGCAGCTGAAACTTAGCTGAGCACTTGAGAGTACTTCTGGATCACTGTGTTAACTCAAGGTGCGTAGATATACTATAGAGTATGTGAAAAACAGTATGCGAGACGAGTAGTATGTCCGAATTTATAGTATTCAAAAAAAGCCAAGATGACCTACTACTTCCAGCAAGATTCTGAAGTGCACATTCCATGGACACTTTAATATCCCTTGATGCCACATGAGAGAATTAATGAACATGAGTGAAACAACACTAC
Organism: Danio choprae; assembly: GCA_903798125.1. Taxonomy (NCBI): domain Eukaryota; kingdom Metazoa; phylum Chordata; class Actinopteri; order Cypriniformes; family Danionidae; genus Danio; species Danio choprae. The sequence continues at coordinate 7,078,422 of CAIGQW010053273.1, read as the reverse complement.
TGGTGCATGTTGGTCATATTATAATGACAATTGGCAGATGTAGTACATCTGAATTACATTCAAACTACTAACAGTCATACTATATATAACATGTACTTTACTTATGAGGTAAGTTCAAATTAAAATGTATTACCTATACAAGTAGTTAGCAATTTCGGACACAGCTTCAGAGTTGAACATTCTACAATTATTAACCATAGGCACATAACACCTCATCAAGCTATACTGTTCTAAACACACAGTGCTCTCATTAAAAACAACAGAAAAAAATGTGCATGCCACAGGATAAAATACTTTGGTGGACATGATGTATAACAGCAGTGATGTATCTCAACCACGTTCCTGGCGGACCACCAGGACAGCACATTTTCCATGTCTCCTTAACCAACCACACCTGATTTAGATCATCAACTCATTAGCAGAGACTGAAAGACCTGTAATGGGTGTAACAGAGAAAGGACACATGCAAAACATGCAGTGTTTGTGGTCCAGAAACGTGATTGAGAAACACTGTATTACAGTATTATAAAGCTGCTGTAATGTTATGGGCTTTGAACTGTAATGTTTTCTCACTGGTGATTGAGAGATCTCTCTCATCTTGTCATTTCTGGTCTCAGGTCTGCCACTGTGTGTATTTGGACAGTGATTGGATCTTTAGTGGGCAGCACGGTGGCGCAGTGAGTAGCACAATTGCCTCACAGCAAGAAGGTCGCTGGTTCGAGCCTCGGCTGGGTTAGTTGGGATTTCTGTGTGGAGTTTGCATGTTCTCCCCGTGTTTGCATGGGTTTCCTCCGGGTGCTCCGGTTTCCCCCACAGTTCCAAAGACATGCAGTACAGGTGAATTGGGTAAGCTAAATTGTCCGTAGTGTATGTGTGTGAATGAGAGTGTGTATGGATGTTTCCCAGTGATGGGTTGCAGCTGGTAGGGCATCCGCTGCGTAAAACATATGCTGGATAAGTTGGCGATTCATTACGCTGTGGCGACCCCAGATTAATAAAGGGACTAAGCAAAAAGAAAAGAAAATGAATGAATGAATGGATCTTTAGCTTTAGCAATTACTCTGAAATCACCTACAACTGATTACAACTGATGGACACTTCGAGCCCTCATGATCTTTTACACAGGGAATTTGTTTGGTATTGCACACTGCACTCCATTAGGTGGCAGAGCCTTTAAAGCCATGTCTACACTAATTCGAACAAACTCTGTCCACATTAGCATCTTAAAGTTGCTTATCCCCACTGAAACATCCCTTTACTGCGCATGAGTTAAATGCAAGACAATTTTTTACATTATTGCAGATGTTACTCTTAATAAACTTATGCCATAAAATATAAAATATGCCAGGGTTCCTGTGTCAGCCTCTTACAGTTATTTTGCCCATATGAAAGCATTCCCTTATGCTGCTTATTATTGATAACTGGTATCTGTTTTTCTTATTTTGTATGTATTGCCCTAATCATGAACACAATGGTTTATTGCACATCACACTAGTTATTTTCAGAACAATAAGGTGCACAAAGTTTAGTACTCAATTTGAAACTCAGCCCTCGGACTTCTGACTGCACCGACTATGTCAGATTCTGTACCAGGAAGGAAATAATGTGATAAGATGTGCCCAGCACACATCAGTCACTATTATACATGCAATTTAGTCAAGTTAATACGTAAGGAGCTGAGCGCATGCATGTGGTTAATGATGCAACTGACCATAACACAGTGCAAACTCAGCTTGTCTTCTGACCATCACGTCTACAATCTTCTCCATTATTACTATCATGCTGTTCTCCTGTCTCAGCGTCTCATTTAGCTGATTGATACAAGGAAGCAGGCGAGAGTTATTCCATGCACAATAATACGACCGTGACCATTTTATCTCTGTGTTCTGGCATTTAAGGGGAGCTGTTAATGTGGAGGGCTGCAGAGTGACAGCTCAAACAGAAAGACAAACAGAGTCAGTCTGAGTCCTAAGGCTAAAATGACTCAATGCACCCGCTGCTTTTATACCATTTCACAGAGCCATTAAAACCTGCAGGTCTACTGAAGCAGGACTCAAAGGGAGAGGAAAGATGGAAAGAGACAAAGACAGAAAGAAAAGAAAAGCAGACCGGCAGAAAGAATAGGAAAAGAAAGGGAGAGGTAGAGAAAAACTGCAGCATCTGACGAGAACCGACATGTACAAGCCCCTCAGTGACTTCAGTGCTTGACTGGAATAACCCTTACCTTCAGCACAAAGGCATGATAGCACTCTTACACATACACACACACACACTGTTCCTCAGGCCGGATCGGGTCAGACTCTCGGATAGATTGTCTCTCCTGTAAATTCTGACTCAGTTTGTTGGAGGTAGACGGGGATTTCTTTCTGCGTTTTAAAAGGTCAAGTGGAAAACAAAACTAAAAGGCAGCAGTATTCATGCATGCTGCCTTTTGGTTGTCCAATAATCTAGTCAAAGGAAGTCACAGAACAGCAATTCTTGATCATAAAGAAAATGACCATATCAGAATGGAGTTATGATTTGTTTACGTCATGACAGGGGTGGTTCTAGGGGTGGCCAATTTCAAATAGTGGAATAATGGGTTAGTGAAAACCACATTTACAAAAAAAAAAAAGTATGGCGTTTGTGTTTTATTTACATTTATTTAACATCTATTATTTTAATATATAATATCATAATTTTAACAAATGATCATAGATGTGTATTTATCTTAGAATTTTGGTATGATGTATAATCAATCAGTTTTTGCAGACAAATACACAAAGCACATTGTACTTGTTGTATGTGGTTAAATTAAATCTCCACAACATTACAAGGGTTTGGGGCTGTAATAAACTGGCTGAAAATAGCAAACACAGAGCAAACAACAGAGTCAACCATCCAATTTTGGTAGTAAGTGTCCCACAAATTATTTTTACTAGCATATTTATATATGTTTGTGCCTCCTGAAACTATAGTGTGTATGTGGCTTAAACTATCGAGTTGTCTGCTTACATTAGACAATTTCTAAAATTATTTAATAGTGATTTTAAAACTACATAATATTCAGTCACAACTTTTCAAACTATCAGAAGCTATATCCTAAAGTTATAAAGTAAAATATTGAGAATAGATTTCAGCCACAATCATGTAAGCCACATTTTATGAAAAAATGTATATTTTGTTACAAATTATTTTATTAGCTTACTTATACAATTTGTCATGGGATATATGACACCATAAAAGTAACAGGCATAGAAAAAGTGGCCCCTGCTTGACCAATAACCTGATAGCAAAAAAATTACTTTCATTACAAAGAAGTGGCAAGTAACATTAAATGAAAGGCAAATGAAAATTTGGTGTTAGTTTAGTCACCCTCTGGCTATCCTTATCTTTAGTAGAACATTAATTGATTTTTAGCTGGAACATTTGTTCTTGGTGATTCATGAAATGCAAGTCAAAGCAAGCATCAGTTTGTTGAAAACTATTTTGAAAATGTATTTAGTTTTGCATGTATGTTGCCAGTAGCCTTGTACTGATGAAAGATGTTTCAGTTTCAGCTAAATGTCTAACCTGATCTATAAAGTACATTTAAATACATTTATCGATCACAAACTTTCTTAAAAGTTCCCCCTGAAGGAGATTGCCATTAGTATTTCACAATAATGTCCTCTGCAATCAGTGGAAATTTTGATGTCACAAAGATCTCCCGAAATCAAATCAAGAGGGGGAAAAAAATCCTGTATCTGTGTTATTATTTCCTAATCATTCTCTCTCACTATTTCAGCGCTTTCCATCACGAGGAGAATATGAGGCATAAATTTGATGATTAGCTGGATTGCTTTCTCACTGTTTGCTTTGTGTAGGTCACGGCTCACCTGTGGAGAGTAGCATGTAATCTGGACCGAAGCGCTACAGTGATTCTGGCTGAGAAATAGATGTGCCTGTCACATCGAATTAAATTTTCGAAGAGCTGGTCTGGACCTTGATTAAAAGAGAGGCTTCAGGAAACAGAAAGAGAGGGAGGGAAGGAGGAGGAGTATTGAATCAGAACAAGGGAAAAGAGGGACGGTATGAAGGACGAGCACACAGCAAAATCAACAGGCTAAACAACAGCCTCACAGGTGTGAAGCAGTCTGGCTTATAAACGCTATTAGTAGTCTTTTATCTGACTCGACGGCTCACTAAATGCAGGGCTGGTCCCTCTGGAGTAATTGGGTGGATGAATGTCATTGCTCAAGGGCACAGTGGTGATAACGGCTCTGTGTGACTCTCCAGTTCATAGGTCAGTGTCATCCTAGCTTTAAACTAATTTAAACAGTAACAATACACTGAAGAAAAAAAAACAATGGATTCCACAAACAATGTTTCTGTGAACAGTTCACAAAAAATCTTGCGAAGAATGTTTTAAAGAAGCCATAGTTCATTGGCTCAGTATTTTATTGAATTGTTCTCTGATATCTTTTCATAGTAGGAATGTGGCTTAGGAACGTGCAAAAACAAAAGAAAGAAAAGGGTCATTTATAGGATCATTTATAACCATAGGAATTACCCCTAGAATCAAAAAATTGGTTTTGACCATATTTTAAATGGTGGTGGTATTAATGAGCTCTTCTCTAACATTCTGAAGCGCACACACGCACGCACACTCCTGCATGGCTGAATAAATTTATAATACGTCTTTCCCAAAGTTTGCGTTCTGAAAAGGAGCTGTGATGAGATACTCCCTGCATGGTTGCATTACCTGAGAGAACTACAATTCCTGTCTCATATTCAAAATAATGGTCCCAGATACATAGTAAGTATAAAGTTTACTCACAGGCCGTAAGCAAAGTGCCATGCTGTGCCATGGCATGTCTTTAAGAATTGTAATCATTGTTTTCTAAGAGGGAACACACACTGGAAACAACATATGTTCGCATTGCATAGCAACGTATAGAAAACAATGTAAAGATGGTGCGTGGCTTAAATCTAATACTATACAAGCTTAGTAAACTTAAACATAAGGGAATAATAATATCATTGTTGTAATGTCTTTATGGAACATTGTGGCCAATCAAATGCTGTCTGGGGTGTGCATATTAATGATTCTGTGTGGCTTTGTTTTGTTCCAATTTTTGTTCAAATTTTGAACTCTTTTTATTATTCGGCTATGCCTAGTTGTAGCTACTGTAGAGTTTCATGGCACCTTTAATATCTTTTTCATTCTAAAGAAATTTTTTTGCAATAGAAAGGTTCAGTGGGTTTTTTGGTTCTCCAAATCACTAATGCCATTCAAGAAGTGTTCTTTTTTAAGAGTGAGTCAACAAGAAAAACGGTTGTTTCACTCTTTTACTGCTTTCGCAGAGGATGAACTTTTTCACAGTTTGTAGAATTGCTGAAGAAAATACCCACCTTTTAATGGTTTTGCACTGCAGGAACTAGGAATGATTTGAGTTCTAGGAATCCCATTTCGACAGATTGAATTAGCTTTTACTTCAGAGGAGCCCAGTGTTTTAAAGTGTTAAAAGACATATTGAGAAATCTAATGTTAGTGCCATTTCCTTTGCTTTTTGTCTGCGGCATTGGGTTCTTTTCTCATCCTGTACTATATGTAACACTGCAAGTTGTCATAGGTACTTTAGTCCTCCTTTTTGCTCTATCAATCATGTTTCATTTCCATTATCATAAAACACACAACACACAGTTAAGTACAATTAAGTTGATGTTGTTAAATGCAGTGCTTAATGTCACTGTCAGCAGGCTTACGTCACTTTAGACTTCCTAGTATCGGTGCAAATGTATCCAGGAAAATGGTGCAGGGGGGAATTAGTTCTCAGGAACCAGGTCTAGTGACTGCACTCCTGTAACTACCCAGTGTGATAGCTTATACCGTTCTAAACCCCATTATTAACCCCAGATAAATGTATAGTTTAGAAGCAAGGTGCTAAAATGGGGGGCTGTGGGCGATCTAACTAAAGGCTCTGATTAGAGAGGGGGCCCAGTGCAGGATTTACCTTCTAGAATGTGATCTTGGTTTAAGGGGGACTTGGTTTAAGTCAGTACACAGAAGCCATAGAGTGCCACTCTTTAGGAACAGGGTTAGCGCTGCTCTTTACCTGAGTCTATGAGGCAGGAAGCAGCTCTTTTGCTATGTTAGCACCACTTTTGCTATTGCATTGTATTGTATTGCAAAACATGTACGGTCTGAAATGACTCAGTGTTAGGATATAGAATGTAAATGTATAATGCACCATGTGTCGCATATAAACAGTTGAGTGGCAAAAACCTCAAATAGTGATTGAAAACTTGTCAGCTGCAGTAAAGCAGACACTGTTTCATTCAATGGCAGAAATGCTTAAAAAAACAACAACAACAAATCCTGCCAACAGTCAGCAATACACAATGTAGAAATGAGAAACGTTATATTAACTGGTCGTATGATGTTTGTCCAATCATTGACAATGACACTGCATATGCATAATATGCAAATAAAGTGTCAATGTGATGTGCCACTTAGCAGAAAGCAAATCACAGACATGCTTTCACACCAAACACTAAATGACTGATGGCCTTCAGCAAATGTAGGCCTGCACTAAGGTAGTGCTGACCAAAGGATTGCGTTTTTTTGGCAGCCTCCCATTACAACACTCATCCTGATATTTTTTCCATTTGGGTTTAACCCTGCCCACTGCACAGTATACAACAGTAAATTAAGATAAACTTTGGTACTACATCAGAAACCCAAACTATCTTCCATGCTTAAAGAGTAAGGATAAATTACTAAACTTACCCTCAAGTTCAAATATTCCTTGCCATAAAACCTTTTTTGTTGATGTTTTTGGAGTTGCTGTGACTTTTATCAGAACATTTTCTGTTCTCCGACACCAAATATACCAACCACTTCACATCCATTATTTTCCTGAATACTCTTCTTCAGCTTCTACATTGGTTTTCAGAACAGCTTTCTTTACTATAGCGCCACCAGTCTCTCTTTTGTGCAACTGCAGCAGCTCTGGGCACATGATCTAAAGATGAAATCCTGAACCCAGGATTCTTTTAACTTGGTTTAGTATGACCCATTCATTGATTCAACATACAGAAATTTCAACATTGACTTGTTTCTGTTACCCTTTTTTTAAACACTATTTATATTATTTGAACGTTGTCATTCATTCATCTATTTTCTTTATTAATCTGGGGTCGCCACAGCGGAATAAACCGCCATCTTATCCATCATATGTTTTACGCAGCGGATGCCCTTCCAGCCGCAACCCATCACTGGGAAACATGACCAACTGACCCAGCTGAGGCTCGAACCAACGACCTTTTTGCTGTGAGGCGATCGTGCTACCCACTGCGCCTCCATGAGGCCCATTTGAACGTTGTGTCAATGTTACATTTTTCCAGCCATATGTCAGCCATATTTTAACATTCAAGACATTCATGTGCCAGCTGGGTGGTTTAACATTTTGAGGAGTGAAAAGCTTTGCATTTGTAATTTAGATGGAGGATATGAAGTTGGGGCGGCATGGTGGCTCAGAGGGTAGCACTGTCGCCTCACAGCAAGAAGGTGCTCTGGTTTCCCCCACAGTCCAAAGACATGTGGTATAAGTGAAAGGGTAAAAGAAAATTGAACTGATGATTGTAATGGTTGAGAGCTTTTATGTAAACAGATTCAGTCGATTAACTGACACTGACACTGCACTTGTCCAAATAAGGACATCAACCAACGGTTTTAGGATTGTGCAGTATGAAACAGTCCATAAAGACCCATACATTGTTAATGTTATGGTTTTTCCTGCTTGTCTGTTTAAAAATAGCTAAAACAACTTAGACATTTCATAGCATTCATACTGTATATCGCTGCTCTCTGGTGAGCTGAAATACTTCTTTTATGCTCATTTGTACGTCCCTTTGAGTGAAAGCTAAACTGCTAAAGGACTAAATGTGAATATGAGCACCCATATTGAGATGTCAACCAAGATAATCCAGGATTTATTTTAACCAGGGTTTAGAATTATTTTAGTATACAGTTTTATCAGGTTTTTTGTAATTAATCAGCACATATCTGTGTTTTCTGGATGTCACAACTAACACAGCATGAACTACAGTGAATGACCCACAAGAAAACGACTCTTCTGAACCAGTTCATTTGAAGTTATTTAAATAGATTAACAAAACAGCGTCAAACACATTAGCTAGATGTTACTTTTAATCAGTCTCCTGTAGTAAATTACAAAAATTGTTTTGTTCAATTCTTGACTGACAGCAGAACCATTACTGTGTAGTATAAACTTTAGTATGTTTGTTTTTCAAATGTGATGTGTTATGAATACATATTTTAACTGAATATATCCTCACAAAATGTGTTATAATTATGCTGCACAAATGCAAGCAGTAATGGACTCCTTATTCATCTAAATGAATATCAATTTATTCACATTTTTAAATGATCAGGTGCTGTAATTTTCATTCATTCATTCATTTTCTTTATGGCTTAGTTCCTTTATTAATCTGGGGTCGCCACGGTGGAATGAACCGCCAATTTATCCATGTTTTACGCAGTGGATGCCCTTCCAGCTGCAACCCATCACTGGGAAACATCCATACACACTCATTCACAAACATACACTACGGACAATTTAGCTTACCCAATTCACCTATACCGCATGTCTTTGGACTTGTGGGGGAAACCGGAGCATCCGGAGGAAACCCACGCCAATACGGGGAGAACATGCAAACTCCACACAGAAATGCCAACTGACCCAGCCAAAGCTCGAACCAGCAACCTTCTTGCTGTGAGGCAATCGTGCTACCCACTGCGCCACCGTGAGGCCCCTGCTGTAATTTTAGATTTAGAATTTGGTCTTTGCCATTAAAGCCTATTTTGATATTGAAATCAGCTGCAATTTTACAACATCGTTTTTCCTGTATGAATGGTCTCTTTGAACATCTATAAGACTTTTTCTGCCCTCGGGGAACACTTTTCTCTCTGTGCACAAGTATCTTTGACAAGAGAGATTAATCTGAGATAGAGCATAGAGTTTAATGTTTACACCCACCAAACAGATTAATTAGAGGAGTAGAAGAAGCACACAGTCAGGGACAAAATGCTCATTTATCATCAAGTGAAATGATGGAGAGCGAGCGGGATGGAGAAGGAGAGAGGCACAGATGTTAATGCACTGTCCGTCTGCTCCACATGGAGGAAGTCGACGTACTGCTAAATTGTGGTAAATCATATTACAGGCTCCTCACACTGAAAAATGACACTCAGGTATGGCTGTTTGTAATTCTCTTATTGCTGTGTGGCTTTGTCCTTTAAAACATCCCATTACAGCCAGTTCATAGTCATACCAGACTCTAAATGACTATAACTTTGATTACATACTAAGTACAATCAAGTGGAAATTGGATAGTTTTTATTTACTTTTTTCTTTTTTTGATACATTATTTTGAATATTCCCCAATCATTAGTTATGTGCATACTTAGGCCTGATAATGATCACATAAGTGTTAAGAACAAATATCTCATAAATATTATACCTAAATATTCTGTAAATATGTCCTTTTAAATATTTGAATTGGTCTATTATCATAATAATATCTTTTAACATATATTAGTATTAATAGTATCATTATTACGTGTCTTGTTCTGTGTTAATTAACAGACTTTAAGATTCATAACACAAATAATAATAAAATAAAAAACAATAATAAATTCATTAAAGCACACTCATCAGTAAGGCTCTTTCTTATTGTGATTGATCAATGAATTTACATTTGAAATCAAATGTGTATACACACACACACACACACACACACACACATATATATATATATATATATATATATATATATATATATATAT
>CAIGQW010053273.1:7018733-7053156 GCA_903798125.1 Danio choprae | reverse complement strand
AGGAATGCGCTGCCATATAAGGCTACTTAAACACATTTAATTCAGTTATATTCATGGTTTTTCCATAAACCTGAGTGTATTCAGAGGCATTATTTCTTATGTAAACACATTTCCATAGTAAAAATATGCAGTGTATATACACACAAACACACATGTATGATCCTCCGTTCAGAGAAAAAGCAACAATAAGTAATAATAATAAAAGATAGAAATATCTGTTCTAACTAACCTCTGTCTGCGGTCACTATCCTTTGGTAAGGATGGACCCGTGAATCATGTCTCCGCACTTTAGTAGCCATTGCACCTAGATTACAACAGGTCCATAAGGTTAGACATGGTTCAGTTCAGGGAAAACAAAAAAAACAAAAAACAAAAACAAACAAACAGAAAAATCAAGCCTGTGGAACAGCTAGACCACAGAACCTGCCTCAACACTGAAGCAAGACTCTACAGTGATCTTTTTTTGACCTTTCATTTAAGAAAACTGGTTGAAATTTAAAAAGGCTAACTGTTAAACAGGCTTTACACATGGGTTCTCATTTATATCTAAATATATGCACAATGTTTCTACATATAGAACATATTCACCATTTCACATTAGGTAGAAGATGCAAGTGTAATAAATGCATACTAAGTAATAATATAACTTGCAACTAAAAATTACATAGTAATTGGGTTGACTCACAAGATCCTAAAATAGTTTGAGACGGGCGGGCAAGGAATCATTGGAGGAAAAAAAAAGTGTTTTATGAAAAACAAAATCAATATAGCGAAAGCATCAACATTTGATGGCAATTTGTAATGACATTTTGACACCCTGTTATTTATGTCTGACAGCACCTGATCGACGCTAGCTGCAATTCAACCAACTATTTAAACACTTTCTTCTCTGCTCACAAGAACGCACAAGTTAAAGACCAGATGACTCCGGATGTGAATATAGCAGATATGATTTTTTTTTTGTCCTAGACAGAAAATAATATAAATCCATACTGGTAGAGGATGTCCTATTATTTCTTATATTATCTAATATTTCTATATCAATGTATTAAATTGATCTAACATGACAGTGACACCGTTGTTTTGTTTTGCTCTTGGCTTGAGCAGACTGAGGCAGATTGTTGAAGGAAGGGGAATGAACCTTGAGGATGACAGGCATTTCATTCTGAATGATTCTCCATGTGGGCCTGCCAAGGTGTGCCAACTGTACCAAATCGAATAATGAAATCACAGAACAGTTGCTTAAGACAAATGTTTTTACTCTCCTCTGGAGAAATTCTGGAAGCTCTAACATTTACCTCTGTGTATGTGTACGCCCACACGCTATGCTGCAACAGCAGATGTCCAACAAATCACTTTTGATTGCACAGAAGACCAGTGAGTGAACGAGTGTGAGAGTGAGGGAGAACATGGTCTGGTCTGGGGGTGGTTTGATGCTGGATCAATACTGTAAGTAAATAAAAGGCTGCTAAGCTAGTGAGTGTTTAAGTTAAAAAGTGGAAAACCAGCACCGTCAGAACAGCAGAAGACCCAAACTGTGCTGACTGTACAGAATCCAGTGAACCTTCACAGAGCAAAACCAATCAAAAGCCAAAGCTATTCAAGCACAACAATGGGCTCCTCGTACACGTGACTTCATGTTATTGACCATCATGTCCACTTAAACAATTGATCTGTAAATTTTTACATAGGTTTGATGAAATGTGATGAGTATGTGAAAGGTTGTGATGTGGTGGTTATTATCTCCTTTGCGAGCATTTGCAGAAGCCCCTCAACTAGGCAGGGGAGTATGGGTAATTCTCTCTGAATAGGGTCGGGCGCTCAAGTTCACAAGGGTAAAAATAAGACAATTGGATACAGTGAGAATAGTGGAAGAATTTAATGAACATCCCCAACGGGACTCAGGGCTCTCTCTCACTCTCTGGTGCTCGGCACTGGTACCAAGGCCTGCTAGAGCAGGGAGGAGAGAAATGATTTCAAAAGCCAGGAGAAATCCAATGGGATCCACCAGTAGCCTGCCTGACAAAGCCTCCGGCAAGAAAGAGAGACGAGAAAAAAAAAGAAAAGAAAAAAAAAAAGATGATGTGTGCAAGCAAGCATATCGCAACTGTCTGCGTGTGTCCTGAGAAAAGACTTCTTACACAGCAGCAAAAAAATAAATAAATACATTTAGAAAGACAAATAAACCTAGTTTAAGACACAAGTAAGTGGTCCCTTTCCCAGCCCGTCTCAGTGGCATAACATGTTTTTGCATTTATGAAACTATTGTCTTTAATCAATTGGGTTACCCAGACTGCTAGCATGAGCTAGTTGTTACATATTTACCTTTTAGTGAGTCCTGAATAGGGCTGGGTGACGCCCCATCCAATATGCCCCCGTAAAACACCCCGGCAGTGCCCTCATGCGGGACACCAAAGGGTGAAGTGCCAAGCCCCCACGCCCGCTTACCTAGGACTCCGCTGTGCTCGATGGGATATTCCAGCAGAGACGTGGGTGCCAAGGCATAAGGGTAGTCATAGGGCGTGGTGTAGATAATGCCTGCATCGGGCGTCGGGGGTACCAGGGTAGGGGTACCATTGGGTAGCACAGTGGCCATCTGAGTGGGCCTAATGATGTTCATGATGGGGGTCCCTGCCGGAGTGGGGGGCCTGAGGGTGGCTGGGGGGAGGACCTGACCCGGAGGGGCTGCGATCAGCCGTTGGCCTTGAGCAGCTGCTGCCGCTGCTGCAAGAGAGAACGCAAGGGTGGCTGCCATAAACCAAAGAGTGAAAGAGAGAAAGAGCGAAAGGGAGAGACAGGATGACACACAGAGAAAAGTAATGGAACAGATAGAGCGATAGGAGAAGGTTGGGTGTGTGAATGTGTGTACAAATTTCAGAGTAGAAAGAGGGAAAAATAGAAATGGACGGAAGCCACAAAAACAGATGTGAGAAAAGCACAGGCAAGGAAAAGGAAAACAGAAGTACACGAAAAGAGGGGAAAAAAGGGGGTGGGGAAAAAAATAAAGGAAAATTAGTCCATGCGATGGTCAATGAACCACAAAAAGTGACATACTAAAACAAAGCCCACAACCAAAATCATTACATAAAAAAAAATTAATCAAAACTAAAACAAAAGGAGAAACTGATGATTGATCATACCAGGGCAAACCGATCATCAAAACAGAGGCACTAATACACAACACAGAGTAACTGCTGCACATCTGAACAACATCCTGCGGCATGTAGAGGAAGCAGTACTTCACTGCTTTGTGTGATGTTATTTCTTATGGTTGTTACTCTACACTACTGGACTTTCTATAATTGATTTCATTAAATTGCCACAAGCTTTCCCACATGAATCAAAACCTCTATACGCCACTGGGACATTTAGTGCAGATGTGCAGAGAAAATAACCACAACACTGCTGAAAATTAAAAAGCTTGTGAATATTCTGCACTGAAGCCAAAAAGAATCAAACAAATCGGTTTCTGATAAACAAATGTCCCCGTCATATACATCCAAATATGCATGCACAAATTCATAAATTCATACACTTACATAGACATAGTAATGCTTCATAGAAGAGTATAAAAAGCCCCAAAACCCTCCGTCAAGTAATGAATATGTATGGCATGGGCGGAGACATATGCAAATATATTTGAGACATAATCCACATTTATGATCAGAAGACAGTCTAAAACACACAATCATGCAGTAAAATGATTCTATATGCCACAACACCAGGATTATGCAAGCTGTGATTGCATTTGGAACAGCTCTGAAAGGAAGTGGGAGAGAGAACGAGGGAGAAGAGAGAGGGAGAGACAGAGGGAGGGATAAAGAAACAGAAATACTAGACTGGGCAGATGATTAGATGTTTTCATGAGGGGTCTGTGGTGAGCAGGTTTCTTTCTAGAATTAACACTCGTGTCTGATGAACTCTCAAGTGCTCTGTGCTTTTATTAAATGCTTATTTATGGTTAGATAAGACAGCCAATGCATGATAATGTGTGTGCATTTACACGTTAGTTAAGGTTGAATAATGGCTGACTTTTATTTGTTATTGTAAGCTCTGAACCCTTTCAAACACAGATATGATTTAAGTGTTTAAGCAAGTCTCTTTAGTCACTGTGGAACAATCACAGCTAGTCACATAATTCATACAGTCTTTTGATTCATGGTGTGTAAAGTTTTAGTTGTAGCTGAATGATTGTGCATCCCCTTACGCGCTTTGATGTTGGTGTCTCTGTATGTTCCGTTCAGAATGGCCAGCTCCATCAGCTGCATCTTCTTTAGATTATCTTCTCCTTCCGCCTAAACAAGGGGCAAAAACAAAGACACACCAATTAGAGAGACTCTCATTATTCACAAAGTATGACCAAGCATTTATGTAGAAATGGGGCAACAAAAAAAAAAAAAAAACAAAAAAAAAACAAAAAAAACTGCTGAAGCTCTATAAAAAAATAAAAAAAATTAAAAAAAGAATAGTGCATGCACGTGAAATAAACCAATCAAACAAAAATGTATGATTGTTAACAAAAAAACAAACAAACACTCTTCTTTTAAAAATTTGCATAAAATGGGTAGTAAAATACAATGTATATAAAACTTTAAATGAACATAAGAAAGCAGAAATTATATATAAAAATAAAATACAGTATACTGTGCTTCTAGACACAGAGACACATTTTGATTACTGAGATAGAGTAAGAGAAAACCCAACATGAAAGCTCTCAACAGAGAGCAGATAAAACACAAAAAAATGCTAAAGGAAATAGCATCACTAACTGGAGAGAGAGAGAAAGAGCACAGAGTAGAAGAAACTAACTCAATTCCAATTTACACATCAAGCAACAGACACACTGGAGGGCTGGTATACCTTAAACTTTTCATGGTGGCTCAGAATTTCCTTATCAGAGCAGACATCAAAGGCCAAACTACTCTGACAGACATCATATTTGAGTGGTATTGGGCGAGTTGTCCTTAAGGGACTTTGACTGCAGAAGTAATGCTGCTCTAGATTAGTACAAACCTACACATACACATGACTCAAATCAGAGAAAGATCCTGAGTAATTTCCTCAATCAGAGAGAAAAAAGCAGCAAGAATAAAAAGCTGCACTGAAGCTAAGGATGCCCCCGCATGAATGACTCATCCATTCTTGAGCACTTCAGTAATTCAATAGAGACACAAAAACATTCTCTTCTAGAAAACGAAGCTTTTGTTTGAACCTTTCAGATCAGAGGAGCTCGCGGTGAGCCAATGAAGATGCATCTTACAATAACACCACTCATGTGACGACAGAAGAAAAGAAAACAGACTCAAACTAATTGAATGCAGCCCAGAAAAAGTAAAACACTCTTCATTTGTCCCTTTAACTTCCCCTGATCTGTTCAGCGCTTTCCTTCACAGATTTTACCTCCATGAATCATCAGAAAGCAGTTCAGATCCTTCAACACTGGCCCACTCCATGCAATGTGAAAGAAACAGAACAGACATGCACAAACTGAAAGTGTCCAATGACCGAGCAGCTTTCCTGTCACACATCCTTCCTGCGCCTTACAAATGATGTCTGTTCACTCTTATTCTGGCCAGCAGATCTCAGTTTCGACAGTGCTGCTCTAATACTGTCTGAACTGACAAGGAGTCGGCCGCTCGACAAGAGCAAAGATCTGCTCCAGGGCCGATGATGGGTGAACAGCCACTATAGAATCACACCAATGATTCATGAAATAGTCTGTCAAGGTGAAAATGTGTGTCATTTACTTACCCCTCAATCTAGGCCTCTATTACTGGCTTTCCACGTAAAGCAAAAGAAGATGATAGGTAGAATATTGCCTATTTTTTCTATTCAATGTGAACGTTGATTGCAAAGCTCTATAAAGCATGAAAAAGTCATCATTTAATCTAGACTGATACATTTCTTTTCTTGGAATATCTAAGTGTGATTTATCCATTAAAAGAAAACCCTTTTAATCTTTTAATCCCTTGCAACATCTCTTCTATGGTGACATGTATACTGGTGTGAGGGCAGGATAATAAGATTGTCTAACAGGCAGAAGGAAAGAAAAGAACAAATTTCAAAATAAAGTTATGTCCTACATTTTTTTCAGGAAGCGCACACACACACACAAATATATGTCATAATCAAGCCTACCTCACACAAACTGAAAGGTGAAGCCAAACATTTTGATCCCAGCCTGGTGGCTGGCTTCAGTATAAGTCAAACCATATGGTCTACATAGATGAAAGCATGATCAAAAGAAAATAACAAATAAAAAAAACCTGCAGTTTAGATTTAGTATTATTATTTTATTTGACGCAATAAATCAGGGTACAGGTCGCAGGATCATAAATGTGTTCCCGCAGTTGGGTGTGCAGCATGATCTTGATCATTACAGCACAGACTGAT
This sequence comes from Danio choprae, assembly GCA_903798125.1. Lineage (NCBI taxonomy): Eukaryota > Metazoa > Chordata > Actinopteri > Cypriniformes > Danionidae > Danio > Danio choprae. Next base: position 7,046,763 of record CAIGQW010053273.1, on the reverse strand, counting down.
GCTGGGGGATTAATTTAACAATAATGGAAAGATGTGGAGACGTGAAATAAAAATAGAACTGCAGAAATTAAAGAAAGGCATGTGCCAATGTGGCATTGAACAAACTCACATCCAAAAGTTTTATAAGTGCTTATTTTGCGTTAGCATACTTGATTACAAACAGAAAAAATAGAGGGAATGGAGAAAAAAAGAATGTAATCACCACAGCCACCATTATATAAACCATTATAATGGGAAAAACTATTACCCCAAATAACTCATAAAAGCGAAAACAAAAGCAACTTGTTGTTTAGAAGATTAAAGCAGTGGGTCAGCACGATGAGGGAAATCAGGGTCTAGGGCAGCCGGACCTATTAATTCCTCTAAGAGGAGCGAGGCAGAGGATAAACGACTCGAAAAAGCTCCAAAACACCATAAACTATCACACTCTCATTTCTGCTGAAGCAGGACTTTGTGCGGTTGGCTCAGCTCTAAATCCAAATAACAACATCTCAGTGCTGGCCGTGAAAGCAGATGGAGTCGATTTTCTCTCGTCCCACAAACGAAGACTTTGTTTCTGGCTCATTCTGCAGGATATTTAATGAGGCTGCAGTACTTCTGGTCACTAAAAGTAACTCCCCACAGGTCTCTGGTGACACAGGGGTCAGTGGAGCACAGACTTCCTGTGATGGCCGATGACGCTGCTCTTCAGAGTAACAGTAGTGTGGACATTTCTCATTGAGGTCAGGTCAGATTTTCTTTCCCTCCTTTTTTGTTTTATCACCCTCTTTCCTTGGCTTTTCCTCCCAAGATAGGGGCATTCTCAGGATGTTTGTGCAAAAAATGCTGATATTATTCCAGGTGAAAAAGAGAGGAAGGAAATAAAGGAAGTCTGGCTGTGTGTCATCAGATGGGGGAGCTCAGGAGAGACATCCCTCAAATTTAAGCTACAAAAGCGGAGACAGAGAGAACATTTCCACACACGCTGGGTGTGAGAAATCAGGGAAGGCCGCTCAATAATCCTGCTCTATCTACAGGAATCAGATTCAATCAATGGGGTCTATTTGTAAGGGCAGCGGAGTGAAGCGGCTCTCATTGGCTGTAGGAGAGGACAGGGGACAGTAGACTGTGACAGCAGAGCTTGTGAGCACATCCATTTTGTTACACACACAGAAGTACAGCATTTCCTCTCCATAATGAAACATTTACAGCCCTTTCCAAATCATTTCCTTTTTCAGTGCAGATTTGTGCACGATTAAGTCCAGCAGAGAGACTTGCATGTGTTTATCTTAAGAAAAATTTACAATATAATTCAAAAACATCTTTTACTACGTCCGACCACCATACAAATCATCTTTTTAAAAGACAAGAAACAATTTCCAGAGGCTTAATGCAGTTAAATTTGTCACTCCCTGTCCTTTCAACAATTTTTTTAAAATCTAAGCTAAAAATCTACCTCAATCTACATGCTCCAGGGATTTTTATCCACCTCAGAAACAATGTCAAAAACCTTGACTGCATTGTGAAAGCTTTAGGATGAACTTCAGTCACCCAACCAGTAAAGAGAGATTACTGCATATGACAAGCAGTTACACCACACTTCTGCTGTCAACTGCGTAGAGGTAAAGCTCTGTAAAAGCTCTGACAACCGGCTTGAGTAGAACTAAACCTGTGAGCTTGTGAAATATTTTGAGTAAAGCTCAATCTTGTTTTTTTATTCGGTTTGTTGATGGAACAGAGTGCTTAAAATCTGAAGCAAAGCACAGATGTGTTTGTGGTAGTAATTCAAAGGACTTTATCAGAAATCGTCACTTTAAAAATGGCATGCAAGAAGAGACATCAATGTAATTTAATTGAAAAATCAAATAAAACCAATGAAACAATAAAATGCAAGTTAAAATAATGGAAAAGTAAAAATAAGAAACAGTTAATCCATACACAAGTCCTTAAGTCAGGAGAGGCACAATTTAGAATCTTCAATTTACCTAACCTGCATGTCTTTGGGCTGTAGGAGTAAACTGAAGTAAAAAAAAAAAAAAAAAAAAAAAAAAAAAAAAAAAAAAAAAAAAAAAGTTGTTCAGGGATAAGAATAGTCTACTTAAAAGAAAAAAAAGATTAGCATAAATACACATAAAAGTAAAGTATTTTGAACACTAATGTTACATGTCTAAACTTTAACAAAGATAGTTGTACATTGGGTAAGCATTGTGATAATCTCAGCAACATATTACATCCATTCATTCTGAAAGCGTTTTTTTAAAGCAGTGACAAAAAAAATGGATTTAACTAAATCAAGCAAACATTCTCACGGTGCACTTAATTTTACTTCATAACCTGAAACCCAGGCTTTTACATCTATGGGGTGAAAATGCAAAAGTGTGTCCCTAGAGTGGCATTCAAAATAGGCAGCATTCACATTGCTTCAGATTATTTAAAAAAAAATAAAACCTTCGGCGTTCAGAAAAATGACCACTATATAATATGTAGGCCAGATTGGAGTGCGATAGCTGTATTTAAAATGCTGCACAGCTGTTTAAATATACTGGACACAGGCATCCATAAGGGATTACACTGGATTTCGCCAGAGTAGGCTGTGAGGACAGATCAGACTAAGCGAACATACAAAATAAAGCACAACAGAAGATGAGGAGGGAGGAGTGCAAAACAAGAGCAAACATTAAAATGATCCACGATTTCCATTTGTGCAACACACTATAAAACCTTCAGTCTACTCTCTCTTGCTTTCTAATTTTCCCTCCTCTCTTCCTCTTCCCCCCTCTCTCTCTCACTGCCAGACGATGTTTTGTTCTGCTCCTATGATCCTTTAATGCCACCCAATCGAGCCGAGAATATCTTGAAAGGATTTGGGAAGGCTGATCTGGAGGTTTAAATACCGCCGGATTTGCATCAGATTCCGAGATTTGAGAGTCAAAGCTGAGCCGTGCGCTCCATGTCGCATGGGCTGTCAGTTTTGGACTGTGACCCAACCTCATCTGCTCTACAACCCCCCTAACCTCATGATTGGGCAAATGGGAGGAATGAATCAGGGGAGGAAGCAAAAGAAAAAGGCCTGAATAAATAAGTCAGCAATCTCAATAAAAGCAGCACTATTATGACTGCCCCTTGAACATGAAGCGAGGACGGATGGACCATGCTGAGTCTAATATGAAAACAGCGATTCCCCAATGGCCCAGCGAAGGTTATTTCACAGTCAAGGTTAGCAGCTGCAAAACGAAGAGTGTTGGCCAGTGCAGTCAAGGTCTCTACTGTGATGGCCAAACTGCTCTGTGGGTCAGGGCCAATATATTAGCAAGCAGAAGGCACAGAGCCCTGATATACCAATGCATGCTGCGTGAAAAGATGTTTTGCTTGAGTAAAATTAGAAAACATATTGAATTTGAAAGTAAGCGAGTCCACACACAATCTTGATGACGCGTTCAATTTTGCTGACTTCAGGACACTGTGTACTGCCAATGTAAGATTGCAAATGAAGAGTAATGGAGATGTATTGAGGCAAATTGCAACCCAAAGCATCTGGAGAAGGTCAGAATAAACTAAACTAAGAGGAAAAAACTTCTCAGATCAGAATGATTGCTTGAACATTTCTAAGACAGTAAATGCTCTACATGCAAATAAACATCGGTTATCATCTAGAAAAGCTCACATAAGTCTCAACAATCCAGTTCGGTCTTTGAAAACAGTGCAAGATGAAAGGGATCCAAAGCTAGCTCTCTTTGAGAGATTGTTTCGAGAGGATTCTCTAGATGCCAGGGCTGATCCTAGTGGTCCCCGTCCCTAACAGTCTCTGAATGAGCGGATAATTAGCCCAGACACCATGTAACAGGGGTGGGAGTGCAGAGAGCCAAAGGGGGGCACAAAAACATCCCGGTTAACTAGGCTAGCGCACAAACACTGGCGTTTCAGTCTGTAGCTATTTTCCCCAAAGTAAAAGGATTAGTGGCCTGTTCAAAGAAAATGCAGTTGGACTGATGTCCGCAGGGGGTCTTTTATGGGAACCAGAAGAGATTACAGCCAACTGTTTTCAGAAGAGTCAAGGGCTGGACTAACCTCTAGAGGTGGGCTGCAAACTAAGAGGTTTATGTTATTTATCCAGATAGCTTGTTACACAAAGAAGAGCTTGGGGATGGACTCTAACTTCTCAAAGTCGCAAGTTGACTTTGTGCCTCTTTCTGGAAGTTGTGGTTATGGTTGTAACCTACAGCCACTTCAAAGTCTTTGTCCAGAGTCATTTACAAAGCACTGCAATGTTTAAGTGTTCTGTGTTTGTCTGAGATAATTAGTGTACTGAAATGTGTATATTCCTTACCAGCTGAAGCGGAATGGTCAGTTCTTGACACATGACTCGCGGTGCACTGCCGGCATTCATTCAACTGTGTGCATCTGGAAGGTGCGAGTGCATTACGCTGCTTGCGCAAACAAGCTGCACACCTGTATGAAAATAATAAACTTGCAAACTCTAGAAAAGACACGATATGTGAACAGCCCCTACAAGCCCGCCATCATTTGCAATCTCCATCAGTTGATCTTCTTGCACAGACATGCTGGATTCACCTGATTTGTTGACAAATGGGTTGCGGATCTATTCCTTGGCAGTTCGCAGCTCCTTCACTGGGCCTTTTCCCCTTAGCAAAGAAACTTTCCAAAGTAGTCAAGAATTTTGCTTACTCAAGAATTTTGCTGCTTGTGGGTTAAATTTGAGTACTCAAGTGATAGAGATGCAAGCGAGAGAATACAGTCATTTTTCAAAATAAATTATTTTTTTAAATTAAAAGATCATTCGGATAATAAATAAAACAGAAATAATTAATGTTTTTTTTGTGTGGCCCGGTACCAATTGATCCACATACCGGACTGTTTCATCTCTGTCATCAGTCTGTCACACTATTTAAATTAAGCCCATGACTGAAAAACAGGGAGGAAACAGGCTTAATGAGGTCTCAGTGTTAGGTTGAGTATGAATGCATCAATGTTAAATGAAATTTTAATTGTGACACCCAGCTGATCATTTTCAGTTATTGCTGATAACCACTACATAGTAGTACCTTCAATTCTATACTAGTTTGATTTGGTTTAATGTATTTGTTTTATATAAAAAAAAAGATTCATGTAGTGATTAGATTTTATTTTAAATGTATCAAATATGGTACAAATATATCATGTCTCAGATCATCACACATTCCTGATAATATAGCAATGAGTCTTGTTAACATTACAGATTTATGCTCCACTGATCTCTCTGGCAGAAGCACTCCCAGACTTCCAATAAGAGGTGTAGGATTGAAAGGGAGTGGAAATTAAAGCAGATCCTTCCCTTCAAATGAAGAACATCCTTGAGTTTCTGCAGTTGAGTAAATATCATTTTTCCAAAAGCTTTCTGTTGGCAGTTCGGCACAGCTACAGACAGAAAGGGAAGCTGCTTTTCATTGACATTCACAGAGGACTGTACAAAAAATCTTTTCAATTATCAGCACAAGCATCTCTCTGCCTTCTGTCCATATTTATTCTTTAACGTTTATATTTTGAATGGTGTGGGACAAATTGTAAAACGACCTGCTTGGCATACTCTGTAGGACTCTTATACCTCTCATCTGAAGGATCTTGGCTGACCTGGACCCAACTAGAGGGCTCCTACAGGTCAGGGCCACCTGTTCTACCTCTGCAGTAAACAGTGCTATAGCACAACTAATTTGGGTGGTATAAGTGTTAATATTAAAATATGAGGTTATGCTAGTTAAGTTGCAAACAGTTTGGTTCTGCTGTTGCTCAATGGAGGCCCTTAGGGTCACTGTTGGAGCATTTTACAGGGCCACAGAGGTCTGTAGAGTCTGCAACTGAAATACCAGCAAAAACAACAATTTAAAGTGACTGCATGTTCACTAGTCAAGATAAGTGGCAATAACCCAAAACACAAGATGATGCCTGTCTTTGTAAATTATACATCAGCATCATAAAAAAGGTGTTCTAATAGAAGTCAAAAACAGAGCAGTTAAATAAAATGCTCCCTAAAGCATCAGTCTTCTTTTCCACTTCAGAAAAGTGATTAACATTTACGGCGCTATTTTTCAACCACAAAACAGCGTAGAAGCATATGAGAGCATCTACAATAATATGACGTGAAATATGATTTTAAGACAGTAAATAAATGCTAGTCTTCTTTCTATGGAACTACTGTCTCATTTGTGGTGACACTTGTTATGCTAGGAAAATCACTTTAAACCTGAAAATTAAAAGACAAATCCCATTGCACTGTGTGAAGTGGTTCACTTCACACATTGGTGCTTGAATTTGTGCCTTTAAAATGGCAGGTGCTCAGGTGAAAATAGGCACAGAGTAAATCCCAGTCTATTTTGGTTCTGCTCTTTCCATTCTGTTCAGTGAGTCTGACGAACTGCCAGTCCAACGGAGCGTTTGAAGCTGCTGCCAGCAAAGGCCGGATTAGCATACAGACCCCAAGAGAAGCCTTTTCCTGTTGCAGTTCTGGTGGTCAATATGCCCAGGGTGCAAACCATGGCTCCAATCAAGAAGAGCGCAGAAAGTAAAAGAGGACAGCTCCTTTAGGGAAGTAGAGGGCGCATAATACAAAGAAGGACATAGCAGAGAAGGATAAAAATCTCACCCTCTTGGGCTTGTAGTTTTGAAACTAAGCATTGCCAGGACCAGATACCATTTCAAAACAATCAGATGTTGCTGCTGCTGCAAAAAAGAAGAAGCCAATTTTCCAAGACAAATGGCTCTCTCTACCGCCATATTTGCAGAAGAGCTCCCCACATGGTCAGTTTTAATAAGGCATTGTGCTTTGCATCCATATCCAAATGCATTTTTTGTTAGTGCTGGAATCTTAAAAGTGTCAGAGTAATCATTTTAAACAAATTCATTTAAAGAATATAACAATGAATAGTTTAACTGAGATATGCTCATTGAGCATTTTGAGATTTGGTAATCAGTTGATTTAAGTGTTACATAAAATCATTGTTAAACGACCCACCTGTAGTCTAAAAGTAAAAATAGTTGGGAAGGGGAATTAAGGATCCAATACCAGTTAATTTATATTCAACAAACAAATATTGATGTATCAGCCAAAAAAGATACAGTGCCAATATACTGTCAGATTCTTAAAGATTTAAATTACCTTCTAAATAACTTCTTTGCACAGGCAAAAATAAACACTATGTCTACAGTATCAGTTGTTTGACCCTTTGTTCAGATTTTGTACCAACACTTATGTAAGGAGCAGTGATGAGTACTGATGTCTCTCCAGCTATCTACAAGCCACGTCACAGAGACAGTGCAATGGGACTTTTACAAGCTTACGGCTGAGGATGTTCCCATTACCCATGATCCTACGCTCTAGACCCTGCAGCTGGGGTTTGAGAGTGATCAGATGCGACACATGCTCTGAAAACAGGGACACAAGAGCACTCTCGGACGGGTTGCACTGACCTGCAGGGCAACTTGCATGCATTTCAGGAGGCTGTCGTCACAGGTGGTTGCATTCACTGCGATTTTTTTCCCCTGTCCTTTGTCTCCGAAGATCTTCACTGATCTTAGCCAATGAAACTCAAGCCGCACCAAAGCATTCCGGTACAATAGAGTCAAGATCCAATCACTCCAAATACAAACGCATCTAAATGCTTTAAGGGTTAGTTTTGCAAAATCATTTACATGCTATTGCAAACCCATATGTATTTATTTCTTCCTCAGGCACACAGAATGTTGCTGCTCATTCAATAAACACCAGTTTGCAAGTTTGGAACCAATGTAAAAGGGGCAGAATTTTCTGTTGTTGTTAACTATTTTTTAAATTAGGGATGAAATCTCATACAGTGCATCCGGAAAGTATTCATAGCGCTTCACTTTTTCCAAATTTTTTTACGCTACAGCCTTATTCCAAAATAGATTAAATTCATTTTTTTCCTCACAATTCTACACACAATACCCCATAATGACAATGTGGAAAAAGATTTTATGAAATTGTTGCAAATTTATTAAAAACAAAAAACCTGGAAAAAAAAAAACATCACATGTACATAAGTATTCACAGCCTTTGCCGTGAAGCTTTAAATTGAGCTCAGGTACATTCTGTTTCCACTGATCAGTCTTGATGTTTCAGCAGCTTAATTGGAGTTTACCTGTGGTAAATGTAGTTGATTGGACATGATTTAAAAAGGCATACACCTGTCTTTATAAGGTCCCAGGGTTGACAGTGAATGTCAAAGCACAAACAAAGCATGAAGACAAAGGAATTGTCTGTAGACCTCAGAGACAGGACTGTCACAAGGCACAAAGCTGAGAAATGTTACAGAAAAATTTCTGCTGCTCTGAAAGTTCCAATGAGCACTGTGGCCTCCATCATCCGTAAGTGGAAGATGTTTGGAACCACCAGAACTCTTCCTAGAGCTGTCCGGCCATCTAAGCTGAGTGATCGGGGGAGAAGGGCCTTAGTCAGGGAGGTGATCAATAACCCGATGGTCACTCTGTCTGAGCTCCAGCGTTCTTCTGTGGAGAGAGGAGAACCTTACAGGAGGACAACCATCTGTGGAGCAATCCACCAATCAGGCCTGTATGGTAGAGTGGCCAGACGAAAGTCACTCCTTAGTAAAGGGCACATAGCAGCCTGGAACTTGACAAAAGGCATCTGAAGGACTCTCAGACCATAAGAAACAACATTTTCTGGTCTCTTTGGAGTGAATGCCAGGCGTTACATTTGGAGAAAACCAGGCTAATACCATCCCTACAGTGAAGCATGGTGGTGGCAGCATCATGCCGTGGGGATGTTTTTCAGCAGCAGGAACTAGTCAGACTAGTCAGGATAGAGGGAAAGATGAATGCAGCAATGTACAGAGACATCCTGAATGAAAACCTGCTTCAGCTCTTGACCTCAGACTGGGGCAACAGTTCATCTTCCAGCAGGACAATGACCTAAAGCACACCGCCAAAAAAAAAAAAAAATAAAAATAAAAAATAAAAAATAAAAAATCAAAAATCAATGGAGTGGCTTTACAACAACTCGGTGAATGTCCTTGAGTGGCCCAGCCAGAGCCCAGACCTAAATCCTATTGAACATCTCTGGAGAAATCTAAAAATGGCTGTACACTGTCGCTTCCCATACAACCTGATAGAGGTTGAAAGGTACTGCAAAGAGAAATGGGCAAAAATTCCCAAAGACAGGTTTGTCAAGCTTGTGGCATCATATACAAAAAGATTTGAGGCTGTAATTGCTGCCAAAGGTCCATCAACAAAGTATTGAGCAAAGGCTATGAATACTTATGTACATGTGATTTTTCAGGTTTTTTATTTTTAATAAATTTGCAAAATATTTTTTCCACATTGTCATTATGGGGTATTGTGTGTAGAATTTTGAGGAAATAAATGAATTTAATCCATTTTGGAATAAGCCTGTAACATAAAAAAATGTGGAAAAAAAAATCAAGCGCTATGAATACTTTCCGGATGCACTGTATCCCGACATCCTATCTCATATCCTGATAGCAATATCACGATATAGTACCATATTTGCCAAATTAAATGCAAGTTATTCATTCTTATTAATTAATTAATTATGAGATGCCCTGGTCCGAGAATGCTCAGTAATTTGATAGGCATTCTCACCAAAAATGTTGAAACAATATCTAACAGCCAGATGGCATTTTGTTCTGGTTTGTCACATGGGTCTGATAGGAGGTGAGAGTGATTACGCATGTTCAAGAAAAGGTGTTTATTGATCACGATAAGCTGGCCGACCAGAACAGTCCTCATTTCAGGCAGCGTTCCACAAGACACACGGCCCGCGAGCTGACGAAGAGAATTTGGCTGACGAGGACGTTACGCCCCACAGACCAAGGCGCCTGTCGTATATTATGCACCATCTGTCTCTCTCTTGCCTTTCCTCTAAGCTTACGAGTGAGTGAGAGGTCTATAACCAGGTATATGGTGTGAAATTAACTGTGCTCCTGAATTGGGAAAAGATTACAAATGCAAAGCACCCATGACATCAGAGATGCTTGAAACCTCTCCAGATTGGGGACTCATTGTGCTCAGCAGAGGAGCTGAATGTGATGTTTATTGGAGTACATGGGATAAAAGATGTGCCAAAAGAGATGGTGTGTGTATGTGAAAAGAATAGACAAGAGAAGGAAAGAGGGCTCCAGGCTACAGCGCAAACACTGCTAATCCAGTCACTTTGTTACAGGCAAGGACGAGCCCATTCACGGAGAGATGCTGGGAGCGTTGTGTGAGCGAAGCTTCCCATTTCTCTTCTTCCCTTTCACCTCCCTCCCATTTGCTTTGTAGCCTTTTAAGATATTGGAAGCATCATGGAGGACACAGGGAGCAGCAAGTTGGTTCTCTAGTCGATTTCTGCCTACAAGCACAAGCAGAGTTAAAACGAAATGCTGGGAAAAGGATAGCAATAAGAAAGGAAGGAATAAAGGAAAGGGCCAGACTGTTGGGCTACGGCTACAATACACGCCCACATAAAGCTGCAAAGCCATTGAGCTCTGGAGGCAAAACTGTAACTACAGATATGCCACAATCTAGCAGGAAGTGCCTCCCTGACAAAAACTGAACACAAAGTAAAACTGAAACGCTACATGTTCCTTATAGCCAGGGGCATCCACAAAAGAAACTAATAGCAGTGGCGTACAGAATTTAAATAAGGTCTTCATCCAACATTATGATTTCAAACCTTTGCTCACTCTCGTTGACAGCCGACCCAGTGCGCTGACATTAAAATAACCCAGAAAAAAAAATATTTTGACACGCCACTATAATTAGCTGAGGTAAAGGGAATGGACACATAGTGGCCTAGATTCTTAATGAGATGTCATAGGTGTGGGCTTCTATTTCCCAACGTTCCCTTGTGCACTGATACCAACTGGGAGCAGATAAGCTCAAGTACGATTCTGTGCATACACCCGCCATTCACAGCAAGGGGGTATTTAGAGTGAATATCTCAGGCTAGCATTTTCCCAGAAGGCCTTTCACTGGGCCTGAGAACACTGGGACAGCAGGATTAACACTGACCTCACATACCAACACAGCTATTGTCAATCACTAGAAGACTTTCTGCTGTCTGTTAGATGGATTCTCTCTCTCAAACACAAACCTCGAGGGTAAATGAGCAATGTCACCTTGTAGTAAAGGATCTCTTGGCAATTTTAACACACTGCATCTTCTAAACGTCTAAATCCACAACACCCATCACGGGCGTCAGCTCTCCTGGGTTTAGCACCACTAACGAGAAAACCAATTTGTCAGGTTTTTAACACATTTGAGAGGCTAATTACTTTGTAGGAAGAAATTGCACTGTTTTATTCTCTCTGATCATCTCCAAATGGGCTGGCATATAAACCAGTAAATTAAATTAACATAGATCTGATACGTAGACGTGTCCCCGACTACAACCCATCTTTATTTGCTGCGTTGTAGCATGTCATAGAATCTGCTGGAGATTAGAGCTGCCTCATAAGCGGGGTTGCTATAATCCTAGCAGCTTTCTCTGCCTTAAAAAATTGGGCCTCGAATCTGAGAAATTGGCAAAGCAAGCATCCTAGTGCACAGAATCAAAGACAAATGATTACAGGACAAATCACATAAAAAAGGGTGATGTTGCCTAATATTGTTTGATACAAAAGCATTGAACATGTATGCATAACTTGAACTGGTCATTCAATCAGTGCATTTTAAAAAAAGAATTTCAGAGATAAGATCAGTGATTAGCCTTTTTTTTCCAATCACTGGTGGATTTAGCAAAAACAAGGATTATATCACACATTCCATCAGCGAGTAATATTTTTTAGTAGTTCATTACACACTTAAGCCACATTTAATCCAATACAATTTTTTAAATTCCTTTTACATGACCTTAAGAAAACCGGAATATTTAGATTTCCCCCTATTTCTGTTTAACAGTATGATACCACCTTCAATAAGCTTACCAAGAATGTTTTGCTCCATATTTTTCAAAACCTAATAAATTTTCATCTCAAAAAGATGCATCAGTCCTGTTAATGTCTTCTTCCACTGAGTTTGACTTCTGACATTTCTGATTTACTGAGCTGTAACTGGGAAGAAAAAAAAAAAAAAAACTGAACTTGAAGGCAGGTCACAATGTAAAGCAATAAATCTGAATTACATGCTATAAGTTAAACTTAAACGGGTATAGATTGGTGTCACTGTGTAAGGACTTTCATGAATAAAGACAGGGTGTCCCCCTAGCAAAGAGGTAACAGTGGACAGAAGAGCGAGAGAGGAAATGAAAAATGTTTGACCAAGATGTTGGTTCCAACATTTTTTTCCAAGATGTTGCTGGTGCTCATGTCAGGACTGACACAATAACACTTCATTCTAGGGCTGCAACAACTAATCGATAAAATCAATAATTATCGATAATGAAATTGTCAACAAATGCCGCTGTTGATTAGTTGGGCTGCTCACGTGACTGAGGAAAGTGTTGACAAGATACAAAGCCGCTCGGTCAATAGAGGGTACAGAACCAGCTGCCAGAAAGAGCATGCAGCTTTATTCCACCAAGGCAGGGGAGAATTTTACATTAAATGCCTCCAAGAAGACGGTAACCATGCCCGTGATGGAAGGCTTTTGTGGCATGGAAGTAGCCTACGACAGTCATCTTCATCATGTCAAAATGGTATAGTTTAAGTGCTTTAATTTAAACTGTTTCCTAACTTCAGGACATTTGCACTAGTCAATTATAGTGGTGATTAATTAAATGGTGCTACTTTAGATTAGCTTAAATTAAACGGTGGAAATGAGACGCCACATGTTTAAAATCAGCAAACAACAGAAGCAGCAGAATATTACAATTAATGTTGTGGTTTTCACAGTAACAGTGTTAACAGTGTTACACTTGTGCACTGAGCAGTGAAAGTCCACCTAATATTCTGATGTCTACCCTGTTTCAAAAAGACATATTTGTTGTTTATTTATTATTTATAATTTTGATATTAACAAATTCTGCTGCTTAACATCTTATTGTCAGCATGTTTACGTCCTAATTTCACAGTGTGAATATAATAGGAGTACAACACTTGCTCTGCTTTTTGTTTATTTTTATTTTGGATATTTAGAGAAGTTTTACTGTTCAAAAGCAAACATTGTTTTTCATTTAAAGTTTAAAATGTTAAAATGAAAGATCATTAAACTCCATATGTGGCTTTTGCATTTAAGCATACTTTTATACTTAATACCATTTTGGTTTTATATAGTTATAATAAGCAAAATGTCAAATAAAAATTATTTCATTTTTATCTAATCGATAAAAATAAAATAAAATTGGCTTTTAACTGAAGTGATTCTGATATGTTGTGCATCTCTTTGAATAGAAAAACACCAACACGCACATGGTGGAAGGGGGATGTAGGCTAGTCGATATCTGCAGGACAGCAGAAATGCAGCGTGATGTCATGCGTAAGTGAAAAGATGAGTGAGACTGGAGCGGAAGAACTGTGGGAAGTGATCCGCATGTAAAAGTGTTGCTCGATCCTTATCTTTTGCCTTCCATTATGTTCTTGCCTTAATCCTCTCACTCGCTGCTACCTTCATTACCAGCCCACCTTCAACTCAAATCTCTCTCTCTCTGTGTCTCTCCCTTTCTCTGTTTCTCGCTGGGAGTTGAAAAGTTCACAGGGCCTTTGAGCTGAATCTCTCAATCACCCCCTTCTAACCCTGGGCTCTGAGGCTATGTGTGTGTGTATGCGTGTGCATACCCGGTGCTCATGCACTCTCACAGAGTCGGCCGATCATTCAAATGCTGTGTGTGGAACTGATTCCTTGAGCAAGGTTGAAAATTTCAATTTGGTCTCAGCGAGCGTGAACCATTCGGCTGTGGCAACTCTTAAGGGCCCAGGCCAGGATTACAGATTCATGCGGTAATGTGCTAGCTGCCTCTCAAGGTAGGTAGAAATCAATATCGCAGATGTTTATAAAACAGAGCGCCTCTCTCAGAGAGCTGAGACACTACTGCCCCCCTTTCTCTTTGCCCTAACCAGTAAAATCCTTCGCACAATGACAAAATGAAGAGAGCTGAGGGGAAACAGACTGTGACCCCGTCTGTTTCATAATGTATTTAATAAGACAATTTCATGCCTCAAAATGAGCCAAAGATATCCTTCATTAAGACTGCATGGGCTGAGATGGACGGTTTGTCATTTAATCCAGTTTAGCTTGGCATGATAAAGGGCATTAGAGTCAATCTGCCACACACACAAGCAGCAGGAAAGCCATGTTTAAGAGGAGCTTCATCCGTATGGCAAATCTTAAAGGGACAGATCAGGCAAATATGAAAATTCTATCAATTACTTTTAACTTGTGCCATTTTTGAGGTTTTCAATGTGCTAAGAATTTCACTAATTGTAGAAAATATATATTCCAACCGATTAAATTATTTTCAAAATTAATGTAAATGGGATTCAAAACGACCAAACTGACTTCGTCATTATGTGATATTCAAATATGTACAGTATAATAAATTTACACCATTAAAAAAATGTTTTCTGGGTAAGACGTGTTTTGCTTAAAAGACCAGGAGTGTTGTATAAGACGGAAAGAAACGCATAAGCCAAACAAACACTGGCCTCCTGACAGTCTGAGCATGGTTAGTGTGTGCATGTTTACAGCAAAGGAGGGATATACATGGTGAGGATGACTTTGATCTTAGGGGAGCATTGGGTCAGAGTAAAAATTTGGAGAGAGCATGTATCCATTTACTCATCTCCCTCCCACACACACACTGTACAGAATGACTCAAACACGCACAGCCAGCTATGTATGTTTGTTTGTTTGTTTTTTACTAAAGTGTGTGTACCAAGAGAGAGCTCATGTGCTGCATGTGTGTGGAAGATTTAAGGCCTTCATGCTCAAATGGAACAAAAGAGATACAGGCGTGAAAGAAAAAAAAAATCCCCAAACAAAAAAAGGAAATGTTGGGTTTTTGGACTAGAGAGAGAGGGAAAAAAGCCTGCACAAAGAAACTGGAGAATGCGAGCGGCTGAGAGAACTCAGAGAACTGCCAAGGACTCCATGTCCCGCTCTGAAATGAAGCGAGAGGCACATGGCTGGCCGGAACGGCTGCTTCTGGCTGGGTTTCAGTGGGTCGAAGCCTTTCCACCATGTCACCTGATAGGGAACAGGCTCTTGCAGCTGTCTGGCCATTCTGTTCACTGCAGGCGAAACAGCCTGGAGCCTGAGACCCTGACTTAAGAGTCCGCACCCCCTGCAGCAACCGATGGAGGAGCAGAGAACAGAAAGGTGGAATGGGGCGGAAATATGCGGGAAGCAGGTTGCAGAGCACCATTTGTTCTCTGTTGGGAGCCAGAGATAAAAATATCAAATCTAGCAGAAGACCGAAGCCAGGGGTCAGGGGTGGGATTAAAATCCGCCCCATATGCACAAAAGCATCACACCTAGAACAGGAAGCAGGATAGAATGTTTTGCCAGAATCAACAGTGCTGCCTTACATCAAAGCACAAGCCTCGAGCAGGTCTGAGGAGAGCATCTCAGAGGTCAAAACATTTGTAGCATCACTTTCAAACTGCAAGTATATTTGGGAAGAACAAACATGTGCAACTTACTGCAGGCACCAGTAGTTTCTTGACCTCTTCGACAGCTCTTCTCATCTTGATCTCAGCACGTGTCTGTGTGTCCTCTACTGTGATCAGTACATGCAAATCTTCATTTAGGTGCTCCCAGTTGGGCTTTCCTCTGTTTTGTTCCTCCTGAAAAACAGAAAGAATGAGAGAGAGAGAGAGAGAGATATATGTTGTTAGTGGTGACAATTTCTTACAGGACATCAAACTTTAAGTCGGTGTGAAAAAGTGACATTTTCTTGCGATAGTTGACAGCCTGCACGCTGTCAAACAGCAGCTATTACCCTAGAGCACATTAACATGCACTGGGAATCTTAGTAGAATATTTACTACCACATTTACAATTAGTCAGTTAGCTGCCGCATGTCATCTCAACAGAAAATAGTTTGTTGGATTTCCACTAACTGTGTGGTCATACATTGTTGAACAAATCTAAAATCTAGAACAAAATTGTTGAACAAAATCTAGCCTCCAAAAATGGTTTAATTAACTTAAAATTATATGGCACTTAAAATTATAGTTTGGTGGATAGTATGGTTTGCATAATGAAATGGTTGGAAAAAAGGCTACAATTTATTTGTTCAGCACAGAAGCAATAGAGTCTAATGCACAGATTCAAGTAGAAGCCAAAAATATCTTCATTTTAAGCAGAAGAGGCAAAGCAATGAGGCTCTTTGAGCACAATTCTCCTGGTGATCATTTAAAATGGCCTGCAGTTGGTGTGCATGACCGTTTGATTGGCTTGGGTTAACAGCAGACTCCAAAAGAAAGCCATTATGCTACAGCAGAACTGTCTGAATGGTCGGAGGTGCTAAACTGAACAAAAATTAAAAAAAAAAAAAAAAAAGGCTTTACACTCTTGAGGGTGGGCCTTTTTCAAAGCCAACAATTACCCACCATCCAAGCTTTCAACACCTCTCAAGAGCCTGACATAGATGAAGCAATACATTTAAAAAAATATTTTAAAAAATTCTCTCAAAACAATTTGCTTATACACATCCATGAAAACTGCCAGAAATGCTGTATTTCTATATGCCAAGGCAGTATTTGTTGATGTCACCTTGTTTTGTAGGAAAGTGATGATGAGCTCATTAACCAAATACATGTTCTCACAGGTCTAATTTCAAATGTGTTTTTTTTTAAACATCACATGAGCTTATGTGTATTTAGAATTTGCTGCGAGTATATATGATGCGTCTCTAGTGTTGGTTGTAATATTGATGAAGTAAATCCACATTTACTAAAGAAGCATTAGTAAATTCTTGAGCAGCAACTACAGTTCCACAGATAATTCCAGAGATGCCGATAAATCATCCTAGATACAATAATTTGTACCATTTATGCTCAAAAAGTTACAGATTTGAGAATTTGAGGAACAGGGTATTATAGGTCACAAGCTGATTTGCATGCCCCAACCAATAATAACATTGCATGAAATTGTCAGTAAAACTAAGACAGGATGTAGTTTAAAAAACTACTTGACCAACCCAAATATCCTTTTCACATTGATTACAACTACAATGTTAGCATCTGTCCCACCCATGTAAGATGCATTTTGATGCCTTCAAATCATTGCTCAGACAGACACCTCAATTAGCATGCATGTTTCACAAATGAGCAGTGTGGTGGATCTAAGTAGGCAGGAAAAGGCACGCTTACTAATACACAGACTGAGAACCAGTTGCGTGCCTATGACACCACTTCCACAACACTGCCATGGATACTGTTGCTATGGCAATGATCACACACTCAAGTGTACAATATACTGTGAATGTTTGCATAATGCCTGCCACAGTATTTGATTATCACTACACAATTACTGAACTAATTATTACACTTTACTATTAAATTATTGAATTGTAATTATTAAACATGACATGATATAGACAAGAAATATCATGGAATCATGTGTCGTTTTCAAATCTGATATTTTATACAACAGTTCAACAAACAAGAACTAAATACTGTTTTTTGTTTGCCCAATAAAAATAGTTCAAAATAAAGCAAAAACATTTTTTGTCTCAATTCTGCACTACAACATTGTGTTCTTGAATAAATTGTTTTTTTAACAAATTATTGGAGTAAATAATTCACTGAATCATTCATTAAAAATCAAGATTCATTATGAATAATGAATGATTCAATCAAACGTTAAGAGAGGAACTTGCACCTAAACAAGTTTGTGTCATCACGTTATTTGTGCCAACTGAAACACACCAAGCAAAATACTGTTTAATTATTTTTTTTAAATGCCAAAATATGAAGTCATAACTAACATACAAAATCAGCATAATTTACAGCTATTATCTGCCCACCAACCATTAAGAACTACATTAATAAAATTACAAATTCGCTGATTAATTACATGAGGAACCCACATTTCTGACTGATTACTTATGGAAAACACATTGTTGTTTACTTTGTAAATAAAAAAGGAAATGACCAGGATCCGGATCTGCAAATATACCAACTTACAAATAAAACGGATGCACAGAATGATGATCCTGATAAATCAGGGATACAAAGAACTCTTAAAATCATATGCTACAACATTATGCTCAAGGTGAAGACAAAATTCTGTGGCAGTCAATTATGGAGAGAGACCTTTTGATCAAAGAGAACAGAGGCATAAACTATACACACCCGCCCACCCCTGCCCATAAGAGAGCAAGGTCATTCCATGTCCTCTTGAAGGCGAATAAGGGGCGGGTAACTTCAGGCAGGAGAACAACCCGAAAGCCTCTGAACGGCAAAGATTCTGTTTACCGACATACAAAACCAGTGGCGGGGAAACACGTGACTACAAACTCATAAATATATAAGAATTAATCCAAAAGGAGCTTGTCAGCATATATGAGTGGCTTGAGTCTAAACTGCCACTAAAGATTGCACATGCATCAAAAGCAATAAGCAACAGTGTAAAACAAACCAAGGAAATTTTACCAATCAAATGCATTGCTACAACAGTTGCACTGGCAGTTGGCTGCTGGAAATAATCCGACCACTCTGTAAATATTGTTCATATCAACCAGAGCAGACTGAACTCAAGCTACAGTCTTGAACAGCTGTCTCGGGCGGAGTAGTTTACAGGCACCAGTTCAACGGGAGAGGAAAACTGACTGACCAATAACAGATCTTGTGCTCCTCATCATCATGACATGTAGTTCAACTTTTGCATGTCAGGTCAATGCGTGCATTCAATGCAGTTGTTTAAATAGGCCTTAACAGCTGCAAATCTTTACTGGTGTTGGAACAAGGATACTTTTTTACACCCACACCAATTTTAGGGCTGCTTGAACAGATTTGACAACAAGATGATCTACACTACAAAAGTAATTTGGTCACATGCATTTTCAACTCTCAATGAAATGAATCAAATACTCATACTTGATTAGATCTCTCCCTACTTCTGCATTTTTATGACATTGTATTTTTAAGTAAGTTATTATAAATGAGTGCTGTGAAACAGGTGTAAAGAAAAAAAGAAAGGAGAACTCAATTTAACCAAGAACAAAGAGTAGAAACTAAAAGGAGAGAAATGACAAAAAAAAAAAAAAAAAAAGCTTCTGAGAGCCTACTGTGTGGCTCTGGAGAGGTTCTGTGATGCTCCGGTGAGGGTGGCCGTCTGTTACATTTGATCTATGCTGTGGTTTCTGAAAGCCCTCAATTTGAACAGTGTTTGATCAGAGGACGAGGCTACAGAGTGGGACAGGTTATTATCCGGAGTTTGTCTGTCCTGTCCTCTCCCATTACATCGGCCTGAGCTCGACTTCAGTACACACACACACACACACAATAAACGTGAGGACGTGGTGTCTCTTGAGGCTCTGTGAATTGGTGTGTACACAGTTCTTGAGAGGGTAAATGGGGTTAAACCACCTTTGGGGAGCTGCTGAATGAAACGTCTGTCTGATTTAAGACTAATGAAGCATTTTCTCTGGAGACATCAGGTGATCTATGCCTTTACCAGAGCACACATTAAACATCATTAACAAACAAACAATTCGCTGTACCCCTGCCACATCCCCACAAAACAACTAAAACCAATCCTTGTGTGATGAGAAAGAATCCCACTCCACCACTTCCCTGAATAAAAGTCACTCCTTTCTGTTTCTCTCCATTTTCTTCTGTGTCTCTATCGCTCTCTCAGTCCCCAGAGGGAGCAGCAAAATAAATTATTTAGAACACAAAAACGGCTTGGCTAATGGATGCTAAATAAACAACCCCTCAGCCCAGATCCATCTCAGTCTGCCCACAACTCTCTTCAGTCTCTTTAGATGGCTCTAACTATACTCACAACTGTCGGTTTCAGTGTATGTGGCTCACTTTCCACAGACTCAGTCTCTCCTTTACAACTGACACACTGAGGCAGTAAAATATAAACATGATAATTGCTGCAAATGGCGATTTTATCCATTGCCTTATGTCAAGAAGCAACAGTATTTCTCTCTTTATGATCAATGTTTATTCTATAAAAATCAGTGTAGGTCTAACTCTTCAACCTCTAATAACACAAATTAGCTAAAATAAATTACTATGGACGCAACGACAGCGATGAAAAAAGTAGGAACAAAACCATTCTTGTGTATTCTGATGTACAACTAAGGAATTATCAAAAATGTAGTGACCATGTTCTGTTCATCACCGGTTGATTAGAGTTAAATCTAAAATGTGAGATTGAAGTATATTTTAAAAATGGGGGCAGGGTTAGACTATTTTTTGTTTGTTTGAATTTTTTTGTTCACATTTTCAGCAATCTGATCACAAATGATGATCTGAGATGCAGTAAAGTGTCCACCATGTATTAACACATTCAGATGAGTCTCTTGTGGCCCACTTGAGTTTGGATTTCATCAACACTCTAACTAGGGCTGCACAATTCTGGCTAAAATGATCACGATTTTTTTTTTTTGCTTAAAATCAAGATCACGATTTTCTCACGATTCTGTAGATGTAAAATCTAGGTTAATATAAGTAGGCTATTATTATTGTTAATTACAAACATTTGGTAAAACAACAATAATAATATTAGGCCTATGTGTAGGTCTACTGTTGGTTAAAATGCTAAACTTTGTATAGACTTGGAATGGTGGACTTGTCTAGATTTAAAATTGTCCTCGTTGTTAATGCCCAGCAAAAATAATCAGAATACATTATTCATAATTCTAAAGTTGAATTATTATGTTTGAGACATATGCTTGCCATTTGTCATTGACAACATTATTATACCATGTTTTTCACTGGTAAAAGACATTTGTCATTATCAGATTCCCTCTTGAATTATATTCAATATTATACAGGCTAGAGTAGTTTTAGTGACACTGTAAAACATTTATTTTTATGCACAACACTTTGTGTTCGATATGAAAGAAAAACATATTAAATGCTTGTCGTAATCATAACTTTACAATGTGATATAATCATGTAAATGATGTGCGCGGTTTTGGTTTCACTTTCACTGGCGAATGCGGCTCATGTCATGGCTGCAGTCACTTTGAGAAAAAAAAATGCATGCAAATCATACTTTCCGTGCAGCTCCCAAACGATCACTCTGTGCAACAAACTAAACGTTATTTACAACTTTATTACCTGGTATTCACAGCCTATGCAGGTTCTGTTCACTAAAGTATACATAATTCGCGGGCACGAGCACATCCTCTGAGTAGCATATAAACAGCTCACGTGTAACTTTGCGGTTACGAATACATCATTACATTAAGACAGAAATGACATTTATGGGTGAATTATACCTTATAAATACAGTATGTTACATGTTTAACACCATTTGGAGGTGTCCACGTTGCTGAGCAACGTATATAACAAAGTGAAGACTTGTGCGACTGCCTTTATGCTTCTCCTGAACTTGAAAATCAAATGGAATCAAGATTGCAATTTTTTTCGATTAATCGTGCAGCCTTAACCCTTCCCTCTTATTTTGCCACACTGTGCATCGCCTTCATAGTGACAAACAAGATGGCAACAACATTTCAGTTATAACCTGTGTGTTTTGGTATAACAGTGAAGTATGGCTGTCTTGCTTTTATGCAATTTATGCAACACTGCCAAGAATCTTTCGCAATCAACCATATGATGCATTTTTCACTACCCCTGGAAGTGTGTGAAAGTTGAAAACAGAAGAAAAAAAGAAACATTTAAGGAATAATGGCAAATTTTCATTGATCATGGAAAGCATGTGCTCCCTGATATGGTAACAGTCAGTTGTCTCAGCTTTTAGCTCAAATGAAAATCAGCGGAAACACAATCACAGGTACCCCAGCCAAGAATCAGCAATACTTCAGTGGAAAAAAGGGTTACAGAGTAAGTGAGGAGACTTCTTTAAGTAACACTGAATAGGAAACAGTGAATTTCAATCTCTGTATTGTGGCAAGATTTAGTAATTCAGACTAAAGAATGTTTTGCATTCAGCAGGGCATCGAAAGATACAACCACTACAGAAATGTTAAATAAATGAAGAGACACAAGAGAGAATTCTTTCTAGGAATAATCCATTGCTGCATCAAGCCCCTGAGTTCACACATATGGCTTCTCCAGAGGGGAGCACAGCTGGGGCCCAGGTGTGTGTGTTTGTGTCTGTGTGTGTCTGTGTGTGTGTGTCTGTGTGTGTGTCTGTGTGTGTGTGTGTGTGTGTGTGTGTGTGTGTGTGTGGTAATGCTAATGCACAGTGATGAGAATTTCCTGATAAAACAAGTCCACTGGGACACTGACAGAGAAACTTAGAAAAAGACTATAGACTATACAAATTGTGCTGATTCCAGGAAATAAGGTGGGCTGCTCAAGACTATAACATTAAATCAGCTCAGTTGCTTACTACAGAATCAGCCATTTCTTCTGATTTCTCAGTGTGTATTGCTGAGCAGTTACAAGTACAAATGTCATATTGCACGACTGGAGAAAGTCTCTGCTAGTGCCAATGAGTCTGTACAACATAACTCCTGAAGCCATAACTTCCCATCAGGCAGGGTTTAGCTCCTTCTCTGGTGATCACACAGTAGGAAGCGTCTGAGAATGTAAAGCAAGATTTAGGCTCTACTTTCTAGTATGTCTACCATGTGCTTTTGTTCTTTCTGACATCCACAACACCACAGTAATGCTGGACATAGAACCATGCCTCAGCCGGACCCTGCAAGCTAATAGTGAGTGGAAAAAAAATAGGACAGAACAAATGATTGAATTGGCTCATTAGAGACAAACTACATCCAAATGGCAAACGTCAGCAGAACACTGTCCGCGAAAAAAAAAGGGGTTCAGGAAGCTCCAAATTGGGACTACGTGGTCACATTTGTCCATGCTGGTTCAACATGTCCGGCTGGTGCAACAATTTTGTTCTAATTTGTGCAGGCACCCCACATTTTTATTATTTGTTGCAATTTTTCACAAGAAAATCTGAAATGGTCCAACAAAATTGAACCACAAAGCATGCACAACTCATCCAAATCTAAACGGACAGTACAGATCAGGTCAACATGCAGCACAGACCAGTCTAAACAGTGCTGGTGTAACCTCTCCAGGTCTACTTTCCTTGTTCTGTGCATGATTTAAACTAGCCTTGGAGAACTAACATGTATGTAAAAGAAGGCAACATCTAGTGTCAATCACTAGAGTGCCTCTAAGAGGCCACAGAAGTGAGGTTTAGATGTACATCTTACTAGCTGGCCTCTTTGGATGAGCAAAGCTACTCAGATTGGAATTTGAATAAGAAACAGGTGCAATAACAAGTACACTAAAATGCATCAGTCGCTAGTTTGACTATTGAGGCCAAAAAAATTTCAAAAGTGAAAGTTGTTTTTTTTTTTCAATAAATTTTATATTACACTTTTTAAGACAGTGTATTAAGCCATATGGTTTTTCCATACCAGACCCAGCTCTGGGTTACAGCAACCCAGTGTATTAAATTTGGGCTATATTTACATTCACTGAAAACTTAGGTCAATGCACTAATAAAAAATTTATTCTATTAATAAAATTCTAGGTAAAATCTTACCTTCTTTTTGTCTCTCATGGAGCTTCTCCCTCTCACCATGATCTTGCAGCCAGTCTCTGCTTCCAGTTGCTTCGCTGTGAGTCCACGAGGGCCAAGAATTCTCCCTACAAAATTATACTGGAAACAAAAGAGACAAATTAAAATGCATTCAGAAACACAAAGATGTCATAAAGATCAGACAGTTTAAAGAAGTGGTTCATCCATAAATACATGTCAATTTAAATCATCATACTGTTATTCTTAACCTGTATAACTTTTATTGGAACATAAGGATTTATTGGCTTTTTAACTTTACCAAAAAATGAAAGTTAACAGTGACAGACCGGCTTCCTGCTTCGGTCTACTTTTGTGAAAAAATAAAAATGTAGGCATGAAGGCAACATAATTCAAGGTATAATTCAAGGAAGTAACAACAATCCTTTTCTCTCCCAACTTAGTTAGCTCCAGTGTAGCTTTCTGACCAGCAAATGTCCGGACTTCTTTTCAAACCAAACAAAAAAAGGAAGGTATGAAATGATGTCAACTGACCATGTGGCTAATCAATCTTCCACCTATAGTAGCCATTTATGAGCAACAGCTTCAGGGAATGAGGATCCCAAGCAGAAAAGGAAAAGCTTGAAAACAGTCAAGCTCATGTTTGCCAAACAGAATGCTAAGCAGTGCTGCAAATCCTCTTTCTTGCTTGCTTTTCCTCCTTCCTGCTCTTCATTTTTTATGTCCTTCATAATTCTTTCTTTCTGTTATCGTGCTGCGAGGCACAGAAAGGGAAGAAAGCTGGCCGTATGCAATGTAAATAAGAAATGAAACAACGGGGGAGAATTAAAGAATGGGAGGGGTCTTATCGTGGCCCTTGTCCCTGACGCTGTGCTCCGAGGCTTTGTCTGAGAGCACGCTTTATTTACCTCTATAATCCTGCCAGCTTTACCATGCCTCTCCGACAGCACAGCTCCGAATAAAAATAATAAAATAAAATCCACCCTTTTTCACTCTTTATCTCTATCAGTTCACTTCTCTGACTCAGGGTAAAGACAGAGAGCCAGTCGCCTTGTAAGTGCTTAATCCTGTCCTGTACGAATAGAGCCCACATCCACACTACAGCTTAACATGGTTGTCGCTCCGCTTTCAAATGCTTAATCCAGTTCTGCACACACACACTTTGGTTATTTATGAGTGTTATAGTTCAGTTAATGCCAACCAAAAAAGTAATGTTTATTTTAAAAAAACAAAAAAAAAGCAGCAATGTGTTTAACTGAAACTACTTTAGTTCATTTAAATTTGACTTCATTCTGTCACAATCATCATGTTCTAAAATCCTAAAATCTGCAGTTTTTCAACAATTTGATAACCTAATCAGTTATGTACTTAAATACAGGGCTGTCCAGTCAGCATAAGATAGGGTAATTGTATGAAAAAAGTACTTTAAAAATAAAGTACAAAATGTGGGACAATACAGTTTAAAAATGTTTAATATTATGTAATAATTGTATTATTTAAATGTACTTTTTACTGTGTTGTATTTTCCCATACATTTTAAAATGTATTCATGTGAACGCAATGCTTATTTTTCTATCATTCTAGTAAGTGTCACATGGCCCTACACAAATTATTAAAAATTGTTTAAAATATTTTCAATCCGTACCTAATTTTTTTGTTAACCACAATTCCTTTTTCACGATTTATGAATTGATTTAACACTTCTGATAAATTTTTGTGCATTGTTTCAGTAGAAGTTTTTTTTGTTGTTGTTGCTGCTTTTTAAAATCCTACTAACCACAAAATTTTCAAATGGTGTTTGAGTGTTTCTGCATTGAGGCATTGCATGCTTGCTTTGTGGAATTGACACACACTTTGTTTAAAAAGGTCAAACAAGAATTAGCCAGCTCTGTTCTGTAAAAATGGCTTAAGTAAATAAAAATCCTCATAAAATCAAAAGCATAACTGCAACAATGTTTCTTTCCCCAGTAGCTAGGTTATCTAACAGCTAAGAGATTGAACTGTTGCTATTTTCTCATTAAAAGCTGTATATTCTAAAATGGCCCTGTGTCAACCATCAGGAATGACTCCTGTATACCCTACAGGGTTCAAAACAATTAATCACAGTCTTCACTCCTAAAACTTTGTAGAGTTAATTAGGATCAACAGAAAGGTATCTCTTAAGGACAACGCACTATTAGTCAGCCCAAAGATAAACAGAACAACGTATAAACAGAAAAAAACAATGCTTTTCCTCTCCAAAGGCTTGTCGTTTGAACACAGACGACACAGCACAATCTGACAGCTCCAACTGTGTAGGTGGATCAGAACCACTGGAGTTCTTTACATACATCCCGAATGCTCTCTCATGAGACTCGGGGCAGCATACACATGTAAACCTGAGAAGTGCTGTACACCATCACATGACATCATCATCAAGAGACAGCCAGAAGTGACAATCAATGCCTTGGGTAAACACGCCCGCTGAATGTCCCTCACATAACCCTCGCGTACACTGTAAACAAAAACCAGACGCTGATAAAACAGCTACAAAAACACATATGCAACGACGCCGCAAACACAGAGTAATGTGATGTCAGGATAATCAGTCATCATCAGAACTTTCATCACTTCCCCTCTTCCACAGGAGCGTAGCATCGCACCTGCATGATCTCTCTCTGTCTCTCTATGCAGATGAGAGCGGATTCTCCTCTGTGCGTCTGTGTGTGTTGATGTTGATTGGACATGGCAGAGAGCAGCGGCCTGATGCAGTGGGGGAAATTGCTCACTTTGAATACTGGAACCAGACAGTAATTACAGCCTGGAGGAGATGCCACCATTTTACTTCCTGTACATGGAGGCATGAGGGGAATGACAAAGGGGGAGGGGAAAAGGCTACAGTTTTTAGACCACAAGATGAAAATGTTTTGACTCTTGTAGCACTTCATAAGAGAGCACAAGAAGGGCAGAGACCACCCACAGAAAGTCTGGAAAATTCTACGACCGCCACAATGGGAAAACAACCAAAGACAAAACAGGAATCTGGGTGTCAGCTCATTTATATTATATTATTAGATTATATTATTATTACTCATGATGATGATACTCTTTAATACATTATTATCATTGCATTTATTTTCACCATTAATTTTAATGCATTAATCAAATTAGTCATTTATTACAATGTGTTATAACTATCGGTTATTAATTATTCATGATGAGGCTGTGTCTTTTACTATATTTGTCTTATTATTGTTTTTACTTTTATTCAAAACTTCTCATTATTGATAGTCAGCCTATAAAATAAAATAAAAACAATAACAACAAATACATAATAGTATTGATTATTTATATTTCTAATAAGAATTGTTTTACTAGTTAAAAATTCACCCATATTCATATGCACGTTAACGTCAAACAACTACTAATTTGAAAGGTTCTAAATGACTCAATGACAGGGGTCCTAATGGAGGGTAAAGGCAGAATCAATCTCTTTCTGTTTCCAATTGGTTACGTCACCGTGAACCTTGGTAACATGTTTGCATAACCGAAAAATCTATATGCTGTGCACGGGAGTGTGTGTGTGTGCGAGGGTGTCAGTGTTAAGCTGTAGGGATGTATAACAGAACAGCCTAAATGTGAGAGCAAGCAGAGAGTTGAGCAGTTCAGGGACGCAGCCAAGGGACCTGACAGAGACAAACGAGCAGCTACGCTAACGCAACATTATACCTCCTGCCCTCCCTTCTCTCCGCTTCTGCCTCCCTCTCCTCCATCACAATCACTCCACCCTGCTCGTAAGGTCACGGCCCTTCATTGCTGAACGTTTAATGTGCCCTGGTAACAGCATGACCAAGAGCACACATCTGCCCTTCAGAAAAGTGCTGAGAAAAGACAATGAGGAGGAGGTAGGGAGGACAACGGGATTATTGGAAAAGCGGTCAATTCTAAACTAAAATGGTAAAGGAGTAGAATGTAGAAACAACACCGATCTTTAATTTCAAGATGTGTGAAGGCCAAAGTTTATTAGATCAAGTGTTGAAGATCGCAGTGTGTCATATAGAATAACATATCCACCTGTGACCTGTTGGCCTAGGTCAACCACTGGATGTGCTCCATCGGGAGTCAATGTTTCTATATAAAGATGTGTTTTATTTTGATAGAGTGCATCCATACATGCTCTCAGATTCTCCATGGCCAATCAAAACGCAGTGGTAAGCATTCATGCACCTATCAGCATTTATTCAAATAAAGCAGTAGGTGTTGATAAATTACAAATCAACACGCAAGGTCAAAAGGTCAACAGCTCAGCAAAGCTTACATCTACAGACTTGAATGTTAAGCTCCACAGTGACCATTCTTAAAACTTAAAGAAGAAAAAAACTGCCACACACCTCAATCTGATTGTATGCACGCAAGTTTCATGAAACAAATTTAAAATAGAATTTCTATTTTC
>CAIGQW010053273.1:6996147-7014286 GCA_903798125.1 Danio choprae | reverse complement strand
GCATCCCTGAAGATGCTGTTGGCTTCTAGTCCACCTGCCAAGACAGTCTGCGGAGGCCCCCAATTACAGTCTCTGAAATTCATCAGCCACACACACACAGTGGCTTAGTTTCAAAACCTAGCAAGCAGCCTTCATAGACACTGTTTTATGGGCATCACAGACATTTTGGAATGCATCCACTATGGTCAAATCTGCTGATTTGGTACTACAGACAGCAACTAATACTAAAACAATCTAGTACGTTTATTACGAATTACTTTATTCATGGCTTGTTTGGATTACAGCACATTCTTAGTATGTAGGCAGGCTATCCTCATTAGGTTTGAGAAACAGACTGAGAGACCCAAACTTTGACATCAAAACTAGAGAATGTTTCACTTATTTGGAGAAGACAAACATCATTAAAAAAGGTTCCAAATAAGAAGCAGTGGTGCTATAGTTTTTAAACTGCACTTCTGAGAACACGCTGAAAATATTAAACATCTGCATGCACAAACGGCAATTAAGAACAAACGTCTGGGAAATGAAAAGGCGCACATCTACAGAAAAGCACAAGTGGCGAAGAGGGGTCTGTGTTGAGGCAGGCCTCCTCTGATGAATCAGTGAGCTTTTCAGAAATGGCTTGATGTCATTTGCAAGGCTCGATTGGAGTCCTTCGGCTTCAAAAGCCCCAGTAATAACCTGCAAATTAAAACTGGAGGCTTTAGTCTGATCTCCAAGCTACCAAACCACCAATATTGCCTCTCATGAAAAAACTGCTTTTCATCCAACAAACGGGTCCCACCAACCTGCTTTCCCATCAGTCAGAGAAGAAAATCACGAAGAAAAACCTCAGCACTTTCAGCATTAGATGGGAGACCCATCTGCCCTCACCTCAAGGATGAATTCTATTAATAGCTTTATACTTCGATGAGCTGATTGTGGCTTAATGGTAGCGTCTTTGCTGTTAAGTGAGACAAAACCCAGAGGTGACCACTTCCTGAATGGCAGGAAGTTTCAACCACACATGCCATGAGAGAACTTAGCTCCATCAGGTCACAATGTATACTACGTGCTGATGCACAGGTGTATTCATACAGGTGTTTGTACAATTTGTAAGCAATATGTAACCTGCTAAATCAATCAGAATTATTTACACAGCCCTGTGGCCACAGACATTAACCCAGAGACATACATCTTCATAACAATGTGTTCGACGTGCAACACATACGCTGCAATGTTACAGCAGAAAACAGTTTGTAGACGACAGGTGATGTAACAGGATTTTTTCCAAGGAGAGCGAAAGCTAAACGTCTCGCTGAAACTCACTGCCAGCACTAGACGAAAGACAAAGATAGAGTGAGAGAGAGGGGGAGGAAAACTGTCACTTCCAGATAGACCTGGTCTGTCAGCCATCTTTTTTTCCCCCTCACAGACATACCAGTCAGTCTTTTCCATCTGAAAAGCTCAAGAGTGAGAGACTGTTACTGTTTATAGACAGAGGTTTATAAACAGGCCAGCTACTGGAGTGCTTTCAAAGAGGTGTTGAAGGTTGTGGGTCGACCCTGACGTTTGATCTAAGGTTAGATGCTTCTGATAGGCTACACCACAGTGTGCACAAGCTCAAACACAAACACTAACAGGGCCACATTTGCAGGACAAGCTATTTTTATGAAACGGACATTCTGTGCTCAAGATACAGGAACCAAGACCTAATTATGTATGATGAGTGTGTGTTAGATTCAGGCTGAAATACTTAGATTATATTAATTTAGGGTGATCACCACTGCATGATCACAATATGTATGTCATAACACAATATTATTGCGATTTTAAATACATTGCAATCTTCTGTGAAATATAATTTATTACCTTTCTTCAACTTCTAATTATGTCCCCAGAGGAGAAGGGTTTTAAGTAAACAAAAACATTTCTCAGTGTTTCTAACTTCAAATTGATTGCTTTATTATCAAGCAGAGTAAATGGCTAAAAATTTAATGAAATCTGTCTTAAATGTAATGTGTAACTTTCAGCTTTGCCGCCATTTTATTTTACTAACTTACAGCATGATGGTGACCCAGCTCACCAGAAAAATAAAACTCAATCTACTGTGTAGACTAGGGCTGCATGATTAATCGAAATTGATCTTCTTGTGCATTTTGGCAGTATAACCGGCTCTGTAATCAGTTGTAAATCTCCAGCAGCTGTTTTCAAATGGAGCAATGTTTACTACACACACAGACCCATAGTTCAGTGACCCATAGTAAGTTATGCAAAAGATCTTGGACTTTATTTGATGCGATCGAAAAGTATAATTCTGAGATTTTTTATTTATGACTCTGTGTTAATGCTGATCTGAAAGCATGTGAAAATACCTCATATAATAACATGTTTCTGATCCAATCTCACCATTCTGTGAGACGATTCCATAGTCATGTGTTTATTAGTCACATTGTATCAATAAAAAGTTAAACCTTCTGCTCTGTTAATTTCCTGACCGTGTCTCTTGTTTGTGGCATATTTGTTGTTTTTGCATGAGAGCACCCTCTACCCTTTGGGGGTGATTTACTGCTGTTTACAGTGCCTTGTTTCCCATACAGCATGTGCATGAGAATTGCATGCTTTGCGGAATTGCGATTGTTCATTTCAAACAATTTTGCAGCCCTAGTGTGGACAGTAAAGACGTTTTTAAATATTGGCAATATTTCAATATGGGCATCCATGTAATAAAATATTATTGCTGTTATGCTATGGTGTATTGATATTTCCCCCCCATCCACAATATATTATTTCCATTTTGTAGACCATTCTTTAATTCTATTTCTATTTGGGGGGTTTTCCACAGGCCCTATGTTTGATTTACTTATGCTCTTCATTTCATTCTTATATCCTTTCAGTTCACGTGTTGTTTTTTATTAAATTAATAGAAAAGAGATCATGTTTGTGTCCAACAAAATTAGAATTTTTGGAAACATTAAAGTATGAAAGTTCTACACAGAAAAGACGAGGAGTGGAGTCTGTTTAGTCTATCCAGTCTATTTTCTGTTTATTATTGGAGCAGTAAAGCATGAGCGGATGTCTAGTCTAGATCAAGAGATCTGACCTTGGTGGACATGTGTGTGGTTCTGCCTGCACACTTTAACCTTCACTCGACACTTTAAACAAGACATCTCTCTCCTCGATTAGACTTCACTTTAAAATAATCTTTTACAATACAAGCACTAGAATCATGAACTGAGCTTAATGTAAAGCAAGCTTCCTTTCATCCTGAACTGTAAAGAGATTAGGTGTCAAACCGCAGGGTGTTTAATATACAGAAAGTTTGTGCAATAAAACACCAATAAAATGAATTCCATCAAAACGAGAGGCAACCAAGAAAGCATTACTTAAATATCAAGACCACCGAATCACCAATCATGGACACTTTATTCTCAATCAAGCTGCAGATTGGATGCCCGAGCTAACTCTCCTGCCTGAAAGAGCATATCTCAGAGACCATGACTGAAGTGAATGCTACCATTTCCCTGCTCAATAACACACCAATAACAGCTACAATTATTCTTGCCTTCCCTGCGTGTTTAGAACATTAGGGTAGAAATGTCTGTGTGCGTGTATGTGTGTTGTGGAACAGTGACTCATGCTAACCACCAGGGGGAAGAATAATGAGGCGAGACTTGCAGGGAACACAGTGAGAGAGAGAAACAGATTTGAAGGGGTCAGCTGGGGATTCTCTGTACACTGTGTGTGTGTGAGTGTGTGTGTGTGTGTGTGTGAGAGTGTGTGTGTGTCCGCCCACTTGCGTTTGCTAAAACACACAAACAGCCACTATATTTTCCATGGCATGACGGAACCGTGGTATTCATTTTATACCAGTCAGCCATGTTTTCCAGTAGCTGTGCCTGCTATTCTGAGACGGACGATCACATGAACATTCTAAACACTGATATGATTAAAGACAATCTGGAAAGAATTTTCCACACTATAATACATTTAACCTTCAGGATAACTGAACTGAATGAGATACTGATTGAGCAAGTCTGTAAAGTTTTATAGTTGCAAACAACAGCTTCTAAAAAAACATCAGATTAATTATATACTACCATTATAATTTTGTGTGCAGAGTATGAATATTTAAAATAATTATGTTATTTAGTAATGATGAATACTTATAAGTGTTTAAGACATTTGGAACGTCATTATATCTGACTTCTAAAAAAACTGAAAGAAAATAAACACAAATAAATTAAATTAGCTAATTTTATTTGACCATTAAGAAATGTTCTTAAGTCTTCAGTGTGACATCACTCAGAAATGATTCCAATTTGCTGCAGTAATGATGGTGAAAAATCAGCTTTTCCATCAGAGGAAAAACAAAAAACTGTATTTGAAATTAATACAACAGAAAACATGTTATTTTAAATGATTTACTATGTCACAATACTGTTTTTACTGCATTTCTGATCAACTAAATGTAGCCTAGGTGAATGCAAACACACAGCTTTCTAGGTCACACAGAGGTGAATAAATTTCTCAAGTAAAGCAGTTATTATTACAGGAAGTGCTTAAAGGTAAAGGCCAATATAAAAAAAGTAACATTCTGCAAAAAATGCAGATAAGCAGAGCAGTAGCTTCCATCGTAATTAACTCTGCTTCTAACTCAGAGAAACCTGGGGTTACGTGTGTGCGTGTGGTGGTCCGCTGGGACGGATGGGGTGGCCTTTATCAGGGCCGTCAGAGGGAAAATGCATTTCATGCTCTGCTGACCCCCTTTTTCCTCTCTCCTCCCCTCTTCTTGTCCACCTAACAGAAGAATTAGGCAGCAAAATTGCTCACTGTGTGACACGGCCCACCAGAGTGTCTGTGTGTTTGTCAGAGAATGTGAGAGAAATGTCAAACACAAGCATCTAAACTTCAAGCTACATTATATGTGTGCACTGGTGGAACCCCTTCTCTTAAACTCCACAAACACACTCAAAATAGATCCCTCTTTACTACTAGAACAGGGCCTGTGGCATTGCGACACGGTTTCCAGCTGCCTACAAAAAACTAATACTGGAAAAACTACTATTGCTGAACTAGCTTATGAGGAGGAGTTCTCGTTTACACACAAACATCATGATTCCTCCCTGCTAAAGAATCAGGAGTGAACCTCTCACCTCTAGATTTCATTAGACTATATAACTGACTATTAGCTGTCACTGCAGGAACAGTCACTGTTCATTTCCAAAAGGAAGATCTTTAAACAAAAAAAAAAAGTTATTGTGACACTTACATCTGGGTACTCTTTGACCGGTACAAAGAGCTTCTCTTGCAGATGTACAATTGGTCCCACTGGCTCTGGTAACTCCAGTGGGTGTTTGTCCACCAGACCGTTGACTGAGTCGTTATACATGTCTTTCCTCACTCTGGTTATCTCTGCAGGTGACACAAAAACAAGATGACATGCATATCAGAATTGACAGAAAAAAACAACAACTTTAAATTGCAACACTTCCTGCATTCTTGCACCATCTTCAACATTTTTAAACATTTAACCTTAAATTTAGTTGATTATCAAATTTCACAGTAGCAGGAACTCATATAGACACAGTTTGATCTTTTAAACAGAGACTCTTTCATAGACGGCAGCCCCCAAAGAGGTTTAACTTCTGCTGCCAAAACATGATTAAGCTCAGGATGTCCATTGCAGTCTCGCTTACACGTACACAACAACCTTCTCTCATGATCTTTCCCTCCCTCACAGAGAGAAGTGGTTTTGTACAATATAGTGAGCTGAATGAGCCGATAGTTAGGGTCTGAAAAAAGCAGATGGTGCAGCAGGTACATGCACACACACACATAAACAAAACTATACATTTAGAGTGACCACTAGGGACAAGTCAACCTGATACCTGGAAACAATTTGGAATGTTGATGACCTTTTGAAATGGACTGAGTAGCAAGTATACAAATTCAACAAGGTTTAGTCATGGTTGTGCAAAAGTGCAAAATGACGCAGGAAAAGATTCCAAGCATTTTGGTGATCTGTCACAGTGTTGATTGATGAATGTCCGGGAATTCAAGCCTGCTGCTCTTAATGTTCTAGAATGAAGCCTCTAATGAATATCATAAATATAAAAAATTGCTAAATGTTTTCAAAATAAAAACATAACTTTTACCTAATTTAATATTCCTGTGATTTACTTTTATTTTTTAATGATAAACCCACAAAAGCATGTGTTGCACTTTGTTATGTTTGTTACTACACACACTTCAGCAGCACTAACACATGTTGTCAGCTGTCACAGAGCAGTAATCGAGGGGGAAAAACGTGGGATCACAGCATGACTTGAGTTTACACACTAGAGAAAGCTCTGACAGAGTGTTTGACGGCTAGTAAAGTGTGAGTTCCAGGTCAGTCCCAATTCAAGCGGGAATACAGCATTTGGATTTCCTAAAGGACAGCTGGACTCATCTCACTGAAATTCTGATTGGTTGTTAGATAGTCAGTTAAAAGTGTGGCCAAATAGTTGGTCTTGAGGAGTGTCACTTTTACAAACTCTTGCATTTCCCTCTCTATGGCAATCACTACTGTAGTCAATAAATTTGCAGAAAACTAAAATATTAAAAATGACAGAAGAACTGACTTCAGGAGGCCAATAACACTGACACTGGGTGTGTTTTATGGGGCCACTGATTCCTGGGAGTAACTGAAAAGTGATGCAACGCCGAGATCAGAACAACAGCAGCTCGTGGTCATCTCACACCCATGCAACGAGTCCCACAGGAGATGACACAACTAGTATATTAGCCACATTTACAGAATTCAATCCATCTTCTCCCTCTCGACACCAGAGAAACCTCATATTCCTCCACCCTTCTCTTTTTCCATCCCTTGCTTCGCCCCGTCTCTCCCTCCACCTTTCTTCCCTCTAGAGCAGGAAGGATTTCTCTCTGCTTCTCTGGAGTAAGTGCGCTGCATGTTTAATATTCCTGGACTGCTTGAGAGTATTTTAAAGTAAAAGCAGGAATTAAAAAATTTAAATATCCTCAACTTAACTAAAAATGGGTCATGAACGAGAATGTGTTCGTTTAAATCACCTACCAGGCTCCCTCAGTATACATCTCTTACTGTGTGACCTTTCAATATACATCAGAAACAAATGTAAGTGCAAAATGATCATCTACGGTGCACATTACTTCATTTGTAATGTTTTATTTTCATCTGTCTGTCACAAATGCATATATGCACTCAACCCTCTCTCCTAAAAGCACACTTTTAGTGTGCACTTAAAAAAGGAGCCAATGAAAAATAGAAACTAAAGTGATTCTGTCTGTGAGGCGCAGCGAAATGCCACATTACCATAAAATAGCAGAGAGAGAAAGAGAGAGAGAGAGAGAGAGAGAGAGAGAGAGAGAGAGAAAGAGAGAGAGAAAGAGAGAGAGAGAGAGAGAGAGACATGCCATTAGCAGGCACAAACTCTGAGGAGAGTCCTAATTTTAGTGCCCAGACCACTAGTAGCCTAATAGTTAACTAGCAGTTTAAACTTAACTAAAGGGTGAGGGAGGAATATGGAGAAGTAGTAAGATCAGAGCTTGGTCTCTCTTAAGCAAGACACTGAGCCCTACAGTCGCCCCGAGGTCAGGCTGCTGCTCAGGGGTTGGTTTTCATGTGTGCTTGTGTGAGTGAGGGTTTAAGTATTATAAGTATGCTGCTGATGTGTTGTCCTCTACCCATAAATAAACTACAGGTCACTTTGTAGTTATGTAAAAGCAAAGTGGGCTACCCTATACACTAGCATAGGAAAAATTTTTTACAGATGCATTAATTAAAAAATAAAATAAAATAAAAAATCAGAATACACTCAAATTCAAGTATTATTATTTTATTATTAAAAGTATTTAAATTAAAATAATTAATTGTAATAATTAATAATTAATTTTAATACTTAATAAAAATTATTAAGTATTAAATAAAATTGTGTTAATATTTAGAACATCCTAGTATTTGATATAATGCATTTTAAAATGTACTTTACATGGTACATTAACATCATTTCAATGTACCTTAGTGCTACAGAAAGAATTTAGTTGTTATCTGATGGATGGGAAATAAGAAGAAAAGAAAAAGAAAAAAAAAACTTAACAATAATGTATTTTTCTAACAATTTCACTTCTGATTTAAAAAAAATCTTACTGACCTCAAACATTTGAACATATAGATGGACAATACTGTACATGACATGCGCATAGTAATACAGTAGAGAATGTTTGCTAATCTAGTATTAATTATGGCAAACTCTAACAAGCAAGCAACATACAAAAATAAAAATATCCGGACATGTTTTTACAACCAACTCCTCTATCAAAAGAACAATCCTGTTGTTATGTTGGCTAATATAAGCATCTTTACAACCACAGTAAAGATGAGTTAGGCCTATATATAATGGCCACAATGTACATAGAGGAAATGCATGTTGTCCAGAGTTCTCGACAGTCCAGGAATGCGGATGTTCTGATGATTTGTGCTACCCGCTCAGATTGTGCTGCCAGCCATGTGATGTGAGGCCATAATAATCACCCTAACTTAGAACCATACAAATATAGTGTTGGTAGAACAATATAATGGATAGCATGAATAATCACAACAACGGTCTGGCTCTCAAATGACAATACAAAGTGAGCAAGCAAAGTTTAAGAGTTAAATGTGGAGCTTTTAGCATGTCTTAGGACTAGTTTGGAGCATTTAAACAAGCATTTATGTATTAATTGATAACTAAACAGGAGTTAGTGTTCAACTTCTGATCAGTTAAAGAGAAAAAAGATAAATTTGTCATTTATCCACCCTTGTGTCATTTTACATAAGGTATTTTTAAATATCTGTCTCCATGGATCCAATTTACTCTCATTGTACGTACAACACCAGTCTAAGTATTCTCAACAATCCATAATATTTCCTTTGTTATGCAAGAAGAGAATGAAGCCTATGATACTTAAATACACCAGCACTATTGCAGGCAAGCACAACAGCTTTTCAACTATCAGAACAACAGAGTACAAACCTCAGCATAGTGTACAATCCTTTTTCAAAGGTGTGAATTTTCCATTTCTCATGAAAAACCTTAATTGATAAGAGGAGGAGGATGATTCAGAGCGAACGGTGAGAGTTTAAAGAGACGGTGATTCCACTGCTCCTTTAGTGGATGCTACACAAAAGGATGGAGAGTGCTCAAAGCTCTTTAAGATTAAAATAAAAGAGAGGTGCTTGAGATGAAAGTCCACTGATGTACAAGTTTTTCTACTTTGAAGCAATGCACTTCAGCTATCATAAAGCACAGCTGGCCTCTGCAGCCAAAAGATTCCCGCTTAATGCATTCACCACTTTATTTAGCCTGCAAAAGACTTTATCTCAACAGACAATTCAATTCTGCGCCTAAAAACTCCCAAACAGAGAAACGAGAGGATTCTTTAGGGAGAACCTTACGCTCGAGATAGGGCTCTCAGAGTGTGTAAATTTCTCAGTCTTATCAAATGTTCACACCTTTTTTTTTTTTTTATGTAAAAATCCAATGCCTCTAAAACCAGAATTCAGTATATTTCAGTGCTGACGGCCAGCAAGTAAAACTCCTTTCAGAAATGTTTGCTCCGTGCATGAATTCTGTGAACTCAGCACTGCATTTCATGTTTTGCTGAGGAGAATATTTCCCTGCAGCATTAATATGGCTCTTCTGGAAGAATATTCTGCCAAGTTTAAACGAGATGCAACAACTTGTCAAAATCAGTTGATGGGAGCTTGTTTACGCAGGTACAACATGTAAGAGCCTCTGAATTTTCTTAGAGTCGTCCAAATTTTAATGTTATAAAAATTTTTTTACAGTAATCATGCAGCAAAGACATCATTAAAAAATATTTTTTACAAAACAATTCTGGATACTAAAGAATAAAGAATACAAGAACATTTGTAAATGTGTTCATCCATACCAGGAAATACATAGAAACTCAGAAATCATAATATCCAGAGAAAGGTTCATACACTCAAATATCGCTAGCTAGCATTGACTGGTCTGACCCTAATAAACTGATTTTTTTTGTAATTATTAATGAAGCTTTTCTCCTTTACATGACTAGAGGCCTAAATTAAAAATTGCTCTTCTGTAAATGTTAAAGATGAATTTCAAAAATAAACATTCATTATTTTGGGCAGCGTCTTAGTTCCTTTACAATAGGGAGAAAATAAAGGAGCAAAAAAAAGTCAAAAGAGACTTTCAGAGCTCACATGGTTGGTGCTGCCATGCACCAAGTCAATGCAATCAGTTACCAGAAACCAAACCACAAATCCCCACTTAATCCTACAGAAAGGAATTTACTAACCATTCTAGTTTCAGTTCCATGTTATAATTTGTTGTTCTTTTTTACTGATTCAAGTCTAAACATGATAAATGCAAGAAATTGAAGGATTATGTCTATTCAAATACTTATGCCATTCATTTGTGGAATGTAAAAAATAAAAATCTAATTTTGGTAAAGTTTTGGTTGGCTTTGATTTTCATTGTATGAAAAAACAAACATTTCAAAAAAATTATTTTATGTTTCAGACATACAAAATTAC
The DNA here is from genome assembly GCA_903798125.1 of Danio choprae. NCBI lineage: Eukaryota > Metazoa > Chordata > Actinopteri > Cypriniformes > Danionidae > Danio > Danio choprae. Next base: position 7,003,719 of record CAIGQW010053273.1, on the reverse strand, counting down.
AGTAACATCAAGTTGAGTAAAAAAAATGACTTGAGTAAATCATTTCTGTAGGTATTTATGCAAGCTGTTCAAATGAACTACAAGCAGAATCAAGCCATCGTTTAGCTGATGATAATTTCTTTTTTTAATCTCTGGAATTACTGACCCAAATGTGCCCCATGCAGACAGTGCCCAACCAGAACTGTTCGAAGCCCCAGAGCCACAACTACCTAACGTCAGCTCCATGGAGCAATAGTAGTTTGAAGGCATTTACAAGCCAAACCAAACATTGAGAAAGTTTATTTTGTCATGCTTATTCAAACCCCTGGAACCAACTCTAAACAATGTTTTGGCCTGATTTTGTTTGAAATTGTGCCATCAGTTCATTCTTTGATTTAGCACTTTATATCAACAACGGTTTAGTGTAAAAGAGACAGAGAAGACAGTGCTGTATGTTCTCAAATAAGCACAAGCTTACTGAACATCCTAGGATGAATGAGAAGGTGGTTATGAACTACACACACAACCAGAAACACATACACACACCTCACTAAAAGCCCCTTGAACAAAAGCAGACACACTACAAAGCTCAAAAACATGTCCCAGAGCTGCACTTTGATGGAGAAACAGAGCGTTTCAGTTCAGGCCAGAGAGTTCATGGAAACAGAGATGAATCCAAGTGTGTCTGCACCAGCCATGAGGAAACACAGCAACTGTACTAGAAACTTCGACACGTCATCAGAACAGAGAAGAATGGGGGGGAAAGGCATTCCAGTGGCAGAAGATAATTTCAAAGAGCGCCAATATGCCTATCAACCAGCAATACACAAAGATTATTCACGTAGAGAGACACTGCCAACAAAAACAGGTGTTTTTGAGTTACATGATATCAGAAAGACAGTGGATTAAAAGATTAGAAAGCTGGACATTAGTACTGGACATGATCCCTGACCAAACACGCACACAGTCCGATCTGTGCTTCATCTCCCTGCGCATTCCCAGATTGTCCTGCTGCAGTCCGGGTTTCCGCAGAGCCATTATGAGGAGCTAAATTTAGCAGGGAGGCTTGTCACACTTGATGATATGGTGCAGGGTTATAGAGTAGAGCTGTTGAGGAGGGGGTGGGCTCGGGTTATCATTCAGGACGAGGGCACAGCACAGTTACTGCGGTGGTTTAATGGCTACCCAGCAGGACATAGGGTCTAACCACAGCCTGTAGATTACTCTTACACCTAAACCATATACTGCACAGGGAATCCAACAGCTTCAAAAATCCTCTGGTCACAGCTGGTCTGTTCAGAGGCAGGTGAGTTTGAGACACTGGGGAACAAAAGAACTGACACAGCACAGCCGATTCAGCCAAATACACATGAATGCACAAGTGTTTCCTGTATCACTATTCAGAAACGGTGCTGCTGTTGAATTACCACTAAAAAAATATTCATTAATTGTGAGTTTGTAATCTAAATGAATTGAATGGTGACCATGTAATAACAATACAACAATTAGACTACATTTCCATTCATTGCATTAAATTTACAGCAATTAATCAAAGCTGTAATTGTCATTCACATCTTATCAGGGAAGCACATGTGTGACCTGTAATAAATCTCCACTGAAGGCCAGAGGGCACTCTCATGAAAACTCCAAATGTCTTCAAAGATTCCCAGGAAATCTCCATAATGTTGCATTATTAATAGCTTTCATTGATTCTGCATGACTAATAAACACACTACTATGGAATCATCACACAGAAGAATTTATTTCAAACTCACAACTGAAGGTATGAGGTGAGTTTGGAGTAAAACCCATGTTATTTTATGTGGTAATTTAACTTGCAGCATTACTACACAGTGCTGTTGTTTTTTAAGAAGCTATGCAACAAAGCTCTCAATCGCAGAATGATCATATCAATCAATAATTTCAATTAGATTCAAAAACTGATTTTTACATAGCTTATCAATGAACTTTGCTCCATCTGAATACATGCAAAAGGTTTACTAGAACCAACTTTACTGACAAAATGCGCATGAAAATTGCCTTGTTTAACTGCGCAGCCCTACTGCATGCATGAACCACAAATATTCATTGTGAACCCTGTAGACTGATTCACAATCAAACAGCTGGGTTGTTTCATTCAGAAAAACAGTAAAAAAAATCTAATAAGGAAAAAAATAATAATTTGTATTAAATTATAAGTCAATATATATTATGCTAAATATATTAAGCATTTTATACCTTTTATTTCCCTATTTACAAAGTTTTTTTAATGTCATTAAGACAAACAAAATCTTTTTCTTTGTTTGTAGCATTAATAAAATATGAGGCCAGGAGGCACAAACACGTCAGCAACACAGATTTCAACTAAAGCAGCAACAGCTGCAACTAACTATCTAAATCACAACAACTAAACTAAACCTGTGCAAGCTGAAAGACCAAGATGCTTCAAGGACTTCAATATTTCTCACACTCTCTCTCACACAGGCAGAGCAGATGTTTCTGGAATTAAACAGGTTGTATTGGTGAGATAAGAGAAACTGATTATACTACTTACAAATTTACAGATAATTCACTTCATTTGCCATATGACTTGTTGACTGAACTCCATCTGTGCATGCACACACCGACACAAGCACAAACAGGAGCTTCAGTGGGATGTGGATTAGAGGAATAACAGGAAGCAAAAGGAGGATGCTGAAGTGGTGCAGAAAGGAAAAGCCACCGATGTTTTAACAGACCAACAACTGGGTGCAAAACACTTCCTGAGGGCGTGTGAGTGTTCAGAAAAGAGGATCCTGTGAGATCAGTATGACATACATGAAGGAAACGGCCACAAGTTATATACCGAAAAAAAAAAAAAAAAGAACATCAGTATGCAGACGAAAAAGCCATCTATGCTTTCCTGAGCCAGGCTTTCATTGGCCTTAAACATATTTGCTAAACAATGACAGGAAGAACTGAATGCTCAAGCAGGAAGGAAGGAACCAGTCAGTAAATGTGCTAACAGTAGATTGTCAAATGCCTCCTTCCTCCAGGACAGGACACCCCCTCCTTATCCTCCTATAACACGGTGACAAAGTTGCTTAGTACAACAAAGTAAAAAACAAGAAAGAAATAAGGATCTTCGTTGCTCTCTTCCATATTTTAACAAAACAAAAGTCTAATATGGCATATTGGGCTAATGATTATTATTATCAGTTGAAATGGTTTGAAGAGCTTATGAAATGTGTACAAAAGTAAAAAGAAAAAAATCTCCTGAAAAAGTTAGTTAACCAAAATATAAAACTTCTCTCATCATTTACTCACCCTTCACTTGTCGGCCTTGCTTTCAAATTTCAGTTGAACAGACCGGAATTTGTTTGCATGTCTTGGACTGCACCAAGATTCAGATGGAGGACGTCAGACTTGTTCAACTGAACTATTCTAACAGCAATCAAACCCTGAAACCAAACTTTTTCAAAGCCTTTTAACAACCTCACTTGTTGTGGTATCAAAAACAAGAAAAAATTTACACCAATCACCAGCAGTTTAATGAGGTCTCTGATGTGGTGGTCAAAGCAAAGACTGGTGAAAACTGCCAGCGTGTACATCTCTATTCAACTGCTCTTCCTTTTCATCATCCCTTTTTTTCTGCCCTCCATCAGTGTGAGATGGAGTGGCAGGGCTGCATTCCTCTGCTTTTAATTAGCAGGAAATGAGGGCAGCCAATGACAAGGACCATTTACACCAGCCAACGAGAGAGACGAGAGGGAGAGAGTGAGATCTCAAGGTGCTAGTTTCACTATGTAACTGATCTCATAAGAGATGCCTGGGGACACAGAATGGCAGACAACACGAAGTGCCATCCTTCACGGGAGTGGTAATGACAGCAAAGCACTCTGGGTAACAGCACACAACAACAGAAGCTCCCAGACAAGCCTGAGCACGAGCGTCTATGACAGGAAGGAGACTGTCTGCCAGTCTTAAAGACCCGTTAAAGCTATTTTATCAAATTAAAGAGTGAGAGGATTATATAATTAAAACTCGGCACTGATGGCCCATATATGTAATATTTAGTTATCTTGTTCTGTGTATGTCACAAGACCAAACCTGTATTCACAGAGAGATAAGTTAGATGTTTATCAAGGAACTTTCCAGTCATGGCATGTGTAAAACCAGTTCATTGACATTCTGAACTGAAACTGTGCTTCAAAATCCAAAGGCCAATCAGAAAGCAGAGCATCCTGGAGGTTTATTAATTAAAATCAGACAGCCCACGGCAACTTAAAAATATATATTTACAGAAATACTTTGCATGTGTGACAGAGAGAGGGAGTTTAGAGACTAAATGAAAACTGACTGAAAATCCAGCATTACATGGGCATTAGCAAAATGTGATTCTGCTCTCCATTTACATGAAAAAAATTCATCATGTTGTGACTCAGCAGCTGTCACAATGACTCCTGTCCACCTCAAGCTTTTAGCTGAAGGTCCTAAGGACAGGAACAGAAAGATGCAGCGAGAATAGAAAGAAAGTGTAACATACTAAAAGCAGTGTGCGCATGAGACTCTTGACTAATACAAACAGACAGACCCTGTTATAGACTTTAAATGTGAACAACAGTCTTTAGTAGAAGAGAGGAGATGCAGCCCCTGGCACAGAAAAAGAATAGAGAGTAAGAATAAAAATGGTATGTGGAGACACATACCAGTTGCAAGGATTTATCTGCCATACATCGGAAAAAAGGCAGTGACTTTAGCCCAAAACATATTCTGCACAACCATCTACAAAATAAATAAAAGAACAAAAGGAATGCATGTACGTTGTGGACAAGGACAACAATAACCCATGCAAATAAAGAATAATAATAATAATCTGAACAAAAAATCCGAAAAAAAAAAAAAAAAACACATTTCTCTCATGTTGAAGTTAACTCGATCAAAACCTATTTGTAACAATGCATGTAATGTAATTTTGAACTTTTAAAAAAAATGCTGAACAATCCATTTCTTAAAAGAACTTCTAAATGGGAGTGTATGATATTAAATAGTTTAACTTTGTAATTTTACTGTAATTTTGTGTTACTTTCATACAGTGTACAGACAACATTTCACATCCAATGTGAAATCGTAATCCTGATCCAAAACCCTTTTACATCAGGAAATGGTCAAAAGATGAAATCAAAACAGCAATTTTTAAACTATATATAAAAGACATTTAGGTAAAAGGACCTGCTTTTTGAATAAGAAGTTATGTGAATTTCGTCAATCACCTGAAGGTCTGTAGCTTGCTGCCAACCCACATTAATGAGTATATAATGGCTGGTTATCTCTACACAACAACTCCACATAATCATGTAGAAAGCATTTATGGCTTCCCTTCCCTGAAAAAGACACCGCACACACATAAGTGCTGTTCATATCAGGCTAATCTAAACCACTTCAACCATAAAGACAAATTCATTTATGGTCTTGATCAATGCTTTGTGTGGCTACTGTTGTGAGGTTTGCTGAATGTTTGAAGAGTGAAGGAATGCAAAGCTTCTCACAATCGGCTTTGTGCCGGTCACACCGGTGGAGCAAAAAAAGGTTCAAACAGGAAACTGTAACTGAGGTCATGTCCTGTATGCCAAAGTAGTGATGTCATGTGTGTGTGTGTGTGTGTGTGTGAAAATAACAAAGCTTCACTGTCCAAAAGTAGACAGCCTGTGAAACCACATAGACTCTCGCCCACCCCCCTCCATCTAGACTGACCTCATTCACAACACACACTATTTGTCTTTCTACGTCTCTTTTCCTCTCTTTTCTGCCACCCAGTTCAGTTTGACCCTGCCATCACTCTCTGTGCACACAATCAATCTGTTGACCCCACTAGCGCACCAACCATGCCTACATAGCAGTTGCGACATGGTCTTCCTCTCCCATGATGCTCTTTTGTTTTTGACACATTTAAGAGCTAATTGAGCACAAATGCAGCAGTGTAACAGAAGCTAGCAGACAAAGAGAAAGCTTTGTGCAGCACGAAGGGACGACATTAGCTTCTCTGTAGCGTTTGACAGCGGGATTGATGGAGGCCGATATAACATGCACAGTGAAACAAATCTCTTTTTTCACACAAACTGTTGACTGTAGTGGAATGTTAAAATTACAACAGGTGACCAAGCTTCAGTGAATAATCTTTTTCAGTTCAGAACACACACACACACACACAAAGCTATAAAAGCTTTCACACACAGACAGTTGAAGAGTCATCTGCCCACAGTGAAACAGCTGTTCATATCTGTTGTTAAAGTCTCTAGAAGTAATAGTCAATGGTTTGTTTTAAGGTCGGTCTATATTTCAAGATGCTATTTCAAAAAGTACAAATGTGTAGAATGTGTTCTGGAATGCTGCTGAACATTCAGTCCTAGCCATGTGTAACAAGATTCCAATGATGTATATGTGTCTGTTTACAAAAAACATGAAATATGCGGTATGACGAGAAAATCATAGTCATGATGCACTGTTAACCATACACTACTGGTTTTTACATCTGTCAAGGTGATATGTACAACTGTCAAGGTGACACTGTTTTGGACAGTCATTTTTTGTTCATTTAAACAATCTAATAATTGATCAAAAGTGAAATTAAAAACTTAATTCAAAACAAAAATCTAATTCAAATACATACTAAGAATACAAATAATCATATTATATTCTTTATAATATCCTATTATACAGAATTCAAATGTTTTGTTTTACCAACTTAACTTAAGAACCACAATATTATAACATTTTAAACATGAATTTATTTTGAAAAAAAAAAGCCGAATCAAAAATACAATTGAGATCACATTTTCTTAAGAAATAGCCATTTTAACCAATAATGATATTATTTTTAATCCAATAATGATAAATGAAACCTTCACTAATATTGGACAACCATGGTACTGAGATAAAGTCCACTCTTAAACAAATAAACAAACTGCATGAAAATGCAAGGACACTTCCCGTGTTGAGAGACAGCTAAATATTATATTCGCAAATGAGAATTATGGCAAAACAGGAACTAAAGATAATGATCTGAATAGAATCTGTCTTTCAATTTACAGTAGAAAAGACACAGACAAATAACCCACTTATATTACAATGACATCTGTGCTCTCCCATGAGGCCTGGCGCACGGTACGCTCTGATTGGCCCTCTATTAAGCAACTCAAAACAGACTGGGAGGGAAGAAAAAAAGCATTTGCTTTGGAGACACCAATTTCTGCAGTGAAATAAAACCTGCAGTGTTGCCTATCTGCTGCTGAGAGTGAATCGGAGGTGAAGAGTTGAAATCACAGGGTGAAATAGTCAAACACAACCACCTCCGGCCAAGACCAATTCGAGGACCATTTCCCAGTCCGAGCAAAATAAGCGTGATCATTACTATGCCTAATTAAAGCATTTAAAGAGACAGAACATTACAAACATTACACGAATTCAATTGCTTAATGAATGTGTAGACGAGCACCAAGGAATTCTGCTGTCTGATTTAGCCAAACAATTCCTCTGTTGCTCAATTAGAGAGAGCGAGAACTCGAGGAAAATGCAAAGACAAACAGTGTCTCCAAGCTGCTGGTTGTAAAACAG
>CAIGQW010053273.1:6974875-6989284 GCA_903798125.1 Danio choprae | reverse complement strand
TGTGTGTGTGTGTGTGTGTGTGTGTGTGTGTGTGTGTGATATTATCTGTACATAACTTTATTAAACCTTTCTGTTTTTTCCATAACTGGAATCCATTTAGGAGGGTCATGTAATATAAAAATTAACCTTCAGCACAGCAGCTCGGTTCTTATCAGTAATTTTGACCATTTATGAAGCATTTCAGAATGAAAGAGATATTAAAACACCTCCAACCACAGTATTACACTGATTCATCAGTATGTGAGACACATATGAACAGACATGAGTGACTATCAGCTGACATCCTCCAGATCCTGCCTTATCCACATGAAAGATAACAGGACACATTTCTTCAATAGTGACAACACCCAGCACTCAATATCAGATATTTACTATCAGAAGTGCAGATATGTCATTGCTCCAGACTAATTGGCTCCAAATAATATCCATAACTAGATCTTCAGGAAAAAAACATGGTTGAACGTAGGCTTCGTTTTTAAAATGATTAAAGCATTAAATACCTCTTTATTTGTTACAAACAAATATATCCATATGACTCACTATGAATCCTCCTATTCACCTGACTCATCATCCTTTCTTTTTTTTTATCTGTTTTTATTCACTTTTATGACCTTCTATCATAAACTGAAAATAAAAATCTCACCAATTTCTGAAGACAGCACAAAAGCTTGAGCATTTATCTCGCACTCAGATAAGAATCCTTTACTCTTATCAACGCTGCCACATACATTTTCATTTTACTAGGCACTGCGCCGCATGTGTCTGCGTGCTGCTAATATCGAGTGTGTGTGTTTGTGTGTAGAGCGAGATATTAATCCCCGCCCAAGCCCTGTATTTTCCTCCTCTATTAATAACACGGGTTTCATTCTACAATTAATCCAATTAACGACACTTTAGATAAAAAGTGAATATGAAATCAGGTGGTTGTGGAACGGCAGGGGGCTGAGAGACAGGATGGAGATGGCGCTTCAGAGGGGGCATCAGTCAGGATCTGGCGGTCAGCGCCGGCAGCTGATTAGAAAAGCAGTAGGTGGCATGACTGTGTCTGGAATATAATGTGTGCTGCCTCAAAGCACACACGCTCTTGTGTTATTTTGTCTGAAGAAAGCTTGAAGGCTTTGAGTGTGAAAATAAACAATACTGAAGCATAAAACAAAAGAGATTACGTGTGGGCGCTGGAACACCAGAGAGTGAAATCTGGGTCAATTGTGGGATCTAGAGAGAGAGAGAAATCGCACTTTTGTTGAGGTGAGGTGAAGAGTGGCATATTCTCACTGAAAATGGCAAGGGAGCACGTGCATGTGTGTCGTTGAGTATTTATGGGAGTGAGAGTAAAAGCATGTTGGATAAGCCGAGAACAGGCTGATGACTGGAGAAATGGCCATAAGAGCTTTCTGCATGGGGTGGTCAGATGTGTTGGGTGTTGTGTTTTGGACTGGGGCGCTGACAGCACTGATGAATTCTGTTCTTTCCACCTAGTCCAGTCCAGTTCAGCGCAGTGCAGTATAATCACACCATGGGCCGTCATGTCATTTATGGCTCTATGGCTCCCTAGGGGGTCCGCAGGGAAGATTAGAGCAAACACACAGTCCTTTATCACTCACTCCCACAGACTGTGTTCGAAAGCTCGAAAATGCTGCCTTTAGAGGAAGCATTCAAAGGTATAAGAAGGCATCAAGGAACGTCCGAATCCAAATTCTGCTTCTGAGATACCTTCTTCTGATTGATTTTTAAAGGCAGCATAGATGTGTCCTTCACTGTCTTCAATATAGCACAGTCCTGTGCATTGCATTTCTGACAGATGAGCAAAAAATATATAAACATGGCATCTCAATTTGTGTTTATATGTATGTTTTGGACCAACATTTTGATGGCCTTTCTATCAAGAAGTTACTATAGTAGTAAACAAATATCCCCTTAGTTAAAACCAAACTCTCTCAAATTTGATGTATGTGATTAAATCAGTATGCTGTCTCAATGCTGTGTCCTTGGCGCAGTAACACTGGACCCAGAGTCACTGCCTGATAGGGCAGAGAGGCAACAATTTTTTCATTTTCCATTTAATGGTGGGATTTTAATGATACAAATTCAATATGTCAGTTTATTGGCTAATTTGTACGTTCAGTTCAGTCATACAAAAATGTAAAATTTTTAAAAGGTGGCGTGGCACTAAACCGAACCCCTAAACCTCCTTGGGGATGAGCAAATTGTACAAACTTGTACGAATAAGATCACAAAAATTCATACAAATTAGCCACTAAATCAAAACGTTTTTGATGAATCAAAAAAACAAATTGTTATTCCATCCCAAAAGAGGCATGTCTAAATTTCACATACATGAATGTAGTACATCTTTTGATGTACTATTTTAGTGGTTGCTTCTAATGAGGCATTTATAATATAAAAGTACAGTTGTTAATAAAGACATATTAAGTTATATAATACATAATGGAAAATACACCTCAAAAAGTTTATTTAATACAGAATAGTAAATTGAGTATAAGGAGTTATTTAAATAAACGTATGAATAAATACTTACGAGCTAAATAAGAACTGCTGTACATGTAGTTTTAAAAATACTTGAACGTTTCCAGGTGAATCTGTGTGCTTATGTGCGTTTGATTGGTTCTCAGTGTGGCCCAAGGGATTAGGTTGTACAGGCATTTGTGTGTGTGCAGAGCAATGGCAGATGTGTTTGCGTCTGATAAGAGTGTCTGGCTGAGGAAGAGGAGGAGTGAGGATCAGACAGCAGAACCCCACCGAACTGGAGCATGAGAGAAAGATCTCTGCAGCCTCCTGCTGAAAAACCATCGGCCTCCTGTGAGCCTCCTTCAAAACACACCACAAGCTTGCACACTACACACCAGCACCACTTTAAAGAGACTCTGTCCAATATATCAAAAGACTTCTCAAAGAAATAGCTCAATTCTGCTTACTTGGAGATGTTATAGAACTTTAGAATTGCTAAAATGCACTGACATTATGTTGGAATAGCATATACGCAACTTATTTTACTGCAGTAACCGCGTGTATTTTTGAGTGAAAATATATGTGAAATGAAATAAAATAATCTAGGACTTGATTTAGTCCACAAAGGTGTGAATGGATGGTGAAAAGTGGTCATTACGCACCAAAAGGGATCCAGGTGGTTGATTTGCATTCAAGTTATGTTTTGATAAAACACAACTTTTTATTTACTATAACAATTGCTGCATTCCAATTTGCCTAATATTATAAAAGTATGTACTTTTGGTGAAAGAAAAGGAAGTATCTTATGCTCACCAGCAGTGTTGCCTGTGCATGCTGCTGGAGAACACTCCTTGTCATTCTACTGCACTACAAATCCCATCATGCCCTGCAATTACACGCCGGTTTCAGTTCACCTACTGATTACACACACACACACACACACACACACACACACACACACACACACACACAACTAAAGCTGCTCAGGACTGATTATTTGGACTATTTACACACCACTCACACACACATCCATGCTGAGTCTTGTTTTCACTGCGGTGAGCATTTCCAAGCATTTGTCTAGTCTAGTCTAGTCCATTGTTTGTTTATTGTTTTACTGCCAGCCCCGACCACTCACCTGTTACACCGTCTACTATTTTGGATTATCTGTATGCTATCATCTGCACTTATTTTGAATCTTGCCTGCCTGACTACTCTTAATAAAAGCTGTGTATGGATCTGACCCTTGTTACCACCCCAGTCATCACAACGTAAACTTTGAGACATACAACTTCCTCATTAACAAACTGTTATATTGCTTAGTTACATTCCCTGTCAATCATCTTGTCACATCATCCAAATTTCTTTTATATTTAATTTCCTACCATATTGAAGATGCAGTAGAAGGTTAATCTGCCATTCTCGGGTCTTTCCATAGTTATGCATTTAGAAGTTAATGACCAAACCATGATCTTCACCTTGTTGTCAGATAAAATATAATGCGCAAAACGTGAAATAAATATATTCCAGAAGAGAACATATTAATTAAGAATCATTCATACATTTTTGCCAAAAACTCTCCACTTAACGTTCGGTCTCACGCATCCCCCATGTTTGTAGTTTAACACTTTTTACCAACGATTGTCGTGCTAATCGAATTCACGTCCAACGTGCAATGTATCAGCCATTAGAGTAGCCTACGCACAGATCTGCAGTTCAAATTTCTACCAGAAATAGTAGAGCATCTGAGAAACTATGGGATACTCATTTCAAGATCCTATGATTTGGGACATAATAATTCTATTTTCGAATACTATTTAAGATGGATGGTATCCACACAGAAAGTAAGACCAGAAACGCAATGCAGTTATAAAAATAAATACAAATATGAAGCCTGCGAATACAAATCAATGTTGGTTTTGAATGATTTTTTTTGGAGTAAATATCAGAGCTGCTGTCCATTCTGTTGACTGGTGGTCTGGGGTTGAGAGGTGCGGGTGACACCTGAAGCATGAAGTCACACAAGAAATAAATCTCCATTGAGCTCAGGGCTTTGCACATGCTCAGTGGCGGGCATTGGGTTTTTTGCGGCCCCTGGCAGATGCGCTGAACAAGAAGAATAGGTCCCAGAGGGCTATTTATTCCTGCTGCTCCCTTTGCTTTCCCCCTCTCTCCCCTCTGCACTGTTACACAGAACAATCTGGCATTCTTACAATATAATGTTTTCCTTGCCTCTGCTCTTGCATCAATGTCTCCATCACTGTTTTATGGCATACATGCGTGGATTTTAATCAGTTGATTGAATCAGAATGCAATTAGACCAGAGCCAAATCAGGTAAGCGAAGAATAGTTCACTCAAATATTCAGTCAACTGTCATTCACCCTCATGCCATTCCAGACTTGTATGAATTTCTTTCTTTAGCGAAACAAGCAAACAAATGTAGTCTGCTCATTCAGCGAAATCTGTTTCAAATCCAATTGATAATTGGTTTCATTCACTGCACGGGCATCTTTTGTTTTCATGTATAGACTTTAATGGTTTTTAATGAGGGGAAATCCAAATCCAAAATGAGAATCTCATTATTACGAACTTTGGTTTGAAGCAAAAAAGCTAAGAAAAAAAAGAAAAGAAAATCAGACAAGAAATATCATCTTATTTATAATAGGAGTGTTTCTATGTACAGAAACAACATTCATTCATTCATTTTCTTTTCAGCTTAGTCCCTTTATTAATCTGGGGTCGCCACAGCGGAATGAACCGCCAACTTATCCAGCATATGTTTTACGCAGCGGATGCCATTCCAGCTGCAACCCATCTCTGGGAAACATCCATACACACCCATTCACACTCATACACTACGGACAATTTAGCTTACCCAATTCACCTATACTGCATGTCTTTGGACTTGTGGGGGAAACCGGAGCACCCGGAGGAAACCCACGCCAACACGGGGAGAACATGCAAACTCCACACAGAAATGCCAACTGACCCAGACGAGGCTCGAACCAGCAACCTTCTTGCTGTGAGGCGAACGTGCTATCCACTGCGCCACAGTGAGGCCAGAAACAACATATTTTCAATAAGTCTATTGAAATAGTATTATTATTTTTAATAATGTTATGTGATTATGTTTAATATTTATGTGACTGTATCTTTCTGCTGTAGAAAGAAAGTCATAAAAGTCTGAAAAAATAAGACTCAGCAAATGATGACTGAAACCATTCCTTTCAGCATCTTGATTTCTAGGACTCAAGCTGGGACTCTGGGTCTCTTTATTGACCCCGAATGTTGCAGTAAAACTGATTTGAGGGCAAATCCCGCCACAATTCCCCCTTGTGTCTGTTCAGAGCTGTAATTTACAGGCGTTGTGATCAAATCCAGATTGAACTGAGTTCAAATGTTCCAGAAATCTCAGCTCACTGTAAACATCAGCTCAAGGGACTCCCCAATAAAAACAGACACAACACAGATTTTTCCTTGAAGCTCCTACAGTTTTCAAAAGGTACATTTTTGTACCTTAAAAGGTCCATAATAGTATATATTTGTACCTACGATTTTGACTACTGCACATTTAGGTACTAATGTATACTTTTAAATTAACATGTCTTGTCCCAGGGCAGCTTTTGTTCCTTTATTCCAGAAAGTGTACAGTAAATACTTTAGCAAAACATTGTACTTCCATCTATCTACTCATGATCTAATAGTGTCAGAAAGAAATATGTATGGCATAAGTAGGGCCAGACAGAATCTGCAGATATTTTATGCTATTTCTGCAGAGAATTTTGTAAAAAAATCTGCGGAATGATTTTAGGAGTATTCATTCATTCATTCATTTTCATTTCGGCTTAGTCCCTTTATTAATCTGGGGTCGCCACAGCGGAATGAACCGCCAACTTATCCAGCATATGTTTTACGCAGCGGATGCCCTTCCAGCTGCAACCCATCTCTGGGAAACATCCATACAGACCCATTCACACTCATACACTACGGACAATATTAGCTTACCCAATTCACCTATACCGCATGTCTTTGGACTTGTGGGGGAAACCGGAGCACCCGGAGGAAACCCACACCAACACAGGGAGAACATGCAAACTGTGAGGCCCAATTTTAGGATTATCATAACTAAAAACTTAATATATGAAGTAAAAAATAACACCTGTATAGTATTTAACACCTGTATTTAATTTAGTATTTTCTGTATTTAATGTTTACAATGCAAATCCAATAAGATCCACTTATTTGGTAAACAAAGCAAAAAATATAATATATCTACTAAATGTTACAAACTGTATTGTAAATAAATCATATGAACATTTTACTTTTACTATTATTATATCACAATAATAATAAAACTAAATAAATATAAATTTACACACATTTACACAAGCAAATACATAAACTCAATGTTGGGCTAAACATCTGCGGATTTCTGCACGCACAGATTCCGTGTGGGCCTACTCATAAGTAATAAATATGTGATTAAGAGGACATAGTGTCCAAAGAGTAGACGCTATTCTCAAAACCCTTTCTAATAACACCAGAAAGATGGAGTTCCATGATTAAGTGTTTAAAATTGATTGTAAAAGCCTTAAGTGAAAAGACTCAGAGGGCAATATATACTATAAAAACACTATTCGGTTAAATAAATAAACCAAGCTTCTCGCTGTGTCTGATTTCACAGGTAAGAAAAGATAGAGGTTGTTAAGCATGAGGGAAGCCCCCGACTGAGAGTGCGTGTGTGTGTGTTTGTGTGTGTACACGCTCTGATAAATGAGCGTTTCATTCAGACATTGTGTTCTGGCACACAGCCTGCAGCTCAGGTTCATGGCTTTCAAAAGCACATAATGTTGCCATCTGAATAAATTCCATCTCTGGTGTTATTCTGTGCACTCTCTGTGTCCCTTCAGGATCCAGAGTGCAGAATGTAGATGCATTCAATGGACACTTCATTGAGGATACCGTTCTAGTGATGCGCTGGACTCTTTTTGTATTCGGAACTGCCCTAAAGAATTACTCACCCTCATGTCATTCCAATTCCCTGAGACCTTCGTTCATCTTCAAATTAAAGTTCCCATGAAGTGCTTTGACATGTGCATGTTTATTTGATGTTTGACGTAATCTCAACTGAAACATAGAGAGAGGGTGGGGCATAGATTAGCCCCTCCCCTTTTAACAGCCAATAGCGTTTTGTTTTTATCACAGCTCTGTCAGTGAGAGTGCTTGAGCTTAAGCACATCAAATAAAAAACATGTTGAAGGGGGCGGGGCATGACAGATACTAGAGAGCATATGATTGGTCAAGATTTGATGAGAAACTAAAGTATGAGGTGACGTGAAAAAAATTGTTGATCCTTGAATCTTTGTATATTTATATGTTTATATATTCTAAACGTATAGAATTTTGTCACTTTTGGAGCACACTAGCTTATAGATATCTTTAAAAAAACTAACAATACTCGTACTAACATCTACAAAACATTATTGTCATTTCATGGGACCTTTTAAATATTTTAGATTACATCTGAAAGATATCTGATCCTCTATAGGCAACAACTGTCCAGAGATGTTGAAAGGCCAGAAAAGGAAACAAAAACACAGTCAAAACATTCCATGTTGCTTCAGTGGCTCAACAGTAATCATATGAAGCACAGAGGATACTTTTGTGTACTAAAAAAAATGCAAAAACAACAAGGTTTGCCAATGTCTTCTCCTCCTTGTCAGGTCGTCAGGGTAGTAGTACTGCCCATAGTAAATTCACCAGAACCTGACACATCTGACACATTTTTGGCACACAAAGCGTCCACAAAGATTCCTATGCATATGATTACAGTTGAACCACTGAAGTCACATGGAAAGTTTTGACAGTGTATTTGGTTGCTTTTCTGTACTTTGAATGTTTCAATGGAAGGTCAATGTTTCTGCCTATGGAAGGTCAAAGCACTCTTGGATTTCATCTCAAAAATGTTAATTTGTGTTCCTAAGATGAACGAAGGCCTCAGGGGACTGGAACAGCATGAGTGTGAGTAATTAATAACAGAATTTTCATTTTTGGGTGAACTAATCCTTTAGTTCCTTATGGCATAGACCAACAATGGTCTGGAAATTGAGCTCATAGTGATATGATAGCATCCCACACTTTCTCCAGATTTGTCACGACACATCCATGATACGAATATCCTGTTCCTCCACATACCATTGAGATCGAATTGAGATTTAACTGTTTTGATTTGATGTTGGTGACAGTGCATCATCGTGCTGGAAGCAGCCATTACAAGATGGTTGTACTGTGGTCATAAAGGACTTGTCAGCAACAATTGTCAGGTAGGCTGTGACATTAAAACAATGTTCAAAAGGGTTCGTAAGAAGTGTGCCAGAAAAATGTCCCCCACACCATTATGCCACCAGCTGCATGAACCACTGATACAAGGCAGAATGGATTTCATGTTGTTTACGCCAAATTCTGAGCCAACTATCCAAATGTTGCAGCAGCAAATCAGACTAGGCATCATTTTCTAATAATATGTTGTCTAATTTTGGAGAGCCCATGTAAATTGTAGCCTCGGTTTGCTGTTGTTGGGTGTCAGGAGTGTCACCAGTGTGTTTTCTGCTACTGCAGTGAATGTTATGCATTCAGAGATGTTCTTCTGCAGACTCTGGTTGTAATAAGTGATTATTTGATTGCCTGTTGCCTTTCTATCAACTTGAACCAGTTCATCCATTCTCTTCTTGTATTTCTAAATCTTGTAAGATTTTTGTCAACAAAACTACTGCTCACTGGATATTTTTCTTAACTTTTTTTATTCAGTTCTTTATTTTTCTGTAAACCCTAAAGATGGTTGTGAGTAGATTAACAGTATCTGAAATATTCAGACCAGCTCAACTAAAATGGACAACCCTGCCACGTTCAGAGTCCAAGTTGTAGTATCCAAGTAGTAGTTGCAGAGTCCAAGTAGTGATGCTTTGAACTTCAACAAATCTTAAATTAGTCTTGCGTAAAAAAAGATCTTGTGATGCTTTGTTATTTATAAATGTAAGTTCTGATTAGTACACTTTCGTGCTTTTTAGTAACTAAAATATACCTTTAAAATACCAGTATGAAATGTTTAGATACAAACATCTAGTGTAGTAATAATAGTGTAGTGTAAATTTGGCATTGGTTGTTTGTGTATGTGAGTTTGTCAATTTCATTGTTCAAATCTGTAAGCTTCACCCCCAGATCATTTTGGCACAGTCTAAACTCACTTTTAAATCTCCGCCACACACTAAAAGAAAATACATTCGAATAAAATGATGAACAGATCTATGTTTGCTTCTGATTGTGAACAAAAACCCCAAAACATTCAAATATAAAGCCGAACAATTCAACAAAGAGCTGACCCGAAGAGACGGATATGAAAGAAGCGAGAATGAGATAAAGCAAGAGTGCTGAAATGATTTGAAAAGTGGGGAGGCAAATAAAAAAGCTCAAAGCCTTTTAAAAGCCTAATAACCAGGATACACTCATATAAAATATTCTGAATGCATGATACTAAACTTCCCATTAATATCAGGTTGTCCAATATGACCTTTGTTGATCTTTATTGGTCTCATATATGTACAGTACATTTAAATTTGAACAGCCACTCATTGCACTAAACATTAATTATAATAATGACGATGATCATTCAATTTTTTTTTACTTTGTAGGTAAAATATATTAAAAAAACAATCCTGCACACTATCAATACTTGCTAGAAATATATTAAATTCAGCACTTTGGACCACTAACCTTCATCAGGGATGTGTACTGTACATTTGTAGGTGAACCACAGCCAAAAAGCAAAGATGCACTATTGTTATTATGGGGCAAATGTACTCCTATTTACAAACTAGGTGCTATGTCCCTGATAAAATAGATAAAACAAGAAACAAGAAAAAGAATAAGAGAGATTTCAGTGTTGGGTGTTGCAAGGTAAATGAACAGCCAGAGGGGGAGGCTTTTTTTTTTTGGCAAGGTACCACTGAGAAAATTGGAATAAAAAGCAAGGAAATGTTCATTATATCAGGAAGCAGAGCTACATTAGACCAGTGACCTTCTGAAAACTACAGATATGAGTGCAAAAGATCTGGTGGCAAGAGGAAGCTTTGGACGCAATTTAAAAACTTATGTTATGGAAATTTTGTGAACAGATCAACGTTTTAATGTAGTTTTAATATGATGATATTCAATTATTGTTTCCTGTTTGTATTATATTCAATCTAAATCCTTTTATTTCGTTTTTATATACTGTATTATTATATTTAATGTAACAAAAATATAAATAATGCAGTCAACATATAAGAGACCACTTGAAAAAATGTCAGTTTTTTAACTTACAGTTTATTGTTGTCTTTGAGTAAAATAATTATTGTTTTATTGTTCAAACTAAAAAGGTGGTTATCTAGAGCATTTTTACATAAAACCACAATTGGTCAAAACAACTAAAAGATTATGTTTTCAGACATGTCTTTATGTCTCATTTATATATTTATTTTTATTTACAGATTACCAATATTATGGTGCAATACACCTCCTTTTCGATCTCAATAAATGAAAATTTGTGATTATTTTGATTAACTGCTTTATTTGTTTATCAGAATCATTGCGTCTGCATTATGACTTTAATAAAGTCAGAAATAAGAAGTGTAACATAAGGTGGGTGTGTTTACATGTTTGTATAAGTGTGAGTGTGTGTGCTTGCGAGAGAGTTCTCTGGTCTTTTCAGTTGAGAAGGCAGGACTCGTAGGTGGGCACCATGTATTTGATGTTGATGAAGGCGTCTTCACCCCCATAGCGTTCAAATACCTCCAGCGTCTCCTGGATCAGGTCTCCAATGTTCTCCCTCTTCTGCTGGCTGTAGTCAATACCATCACCTGAGTTTTCTGCACACAACACACATACACGCACATTGAACATATTAGTAGATTTTATGATATTACATTTCATGCAGTGTATGATGTAGATTTTTGTATATATTAAAGGTCTGCAAAGTTTCAAAGATATATGATTAATGGAAAAAAAGCAATTCTGAATTGCCTAAAATGGGTTATCAGTAATTGTAGTCTTACTTATTGCACAAACATTGTAACAGTTGAGACCTGGAAGAGTTTGATTTGTGTTGTTGACATGTCAAGAAGATGCTCTTTCTGCATGCACTTTCAAACAATGAGGACCCTGGCTTGAACTCATAAGATAATTGTGATGCAATAATGTGCACCTTTTGTAAAGTTGCTTTGAAACAATAATTATTGTGAAAAAAAGCTAAATTAAAGCTGCAAGCAGCGATGAAAGGGACCTCGCACCCGGGCTCACCGCCGCCCGGTGGCCTCAGGATGACAGAGATCAGCGGGCAATAATAATTTAAGCCGATATATATTAAAAACCCGAGAAAAATCACAGATTTTTGCCAAACTTCCTTCTGTCAGCAGGTGGCGCTATGACTGAGACTCAATATTGGCACGTAGATGTCTTCAGGAGAGCAATCTCATCGAACCTGTGCATTTTCAGGCAGATCAGATATTGTTTGGTTGAGTTATAAGTGTTTCCTCCTCCATGGCAAAGCATTGCACTTTCTCAGTCCGCCACGGACACGCCCCTCGCCGAAAACTCTAGATCCTCACAATTTAACATCACAAAGGCCTTTGGACTAAACTAACGGAACATGGATTTGATGTGATGAAATTTGTAGGAGGAGTTTGTTACACTGTAAAACATGTCACTTCCTGTTGCCAGCAGGTGGCGCTATAACTGTATCTGGTTTTTCGCATGTAAACATGTTCAGGTCAGGACTGTTATCATACATGTGGATTTTGAATGAGATCAGACAATGTATGCCTGAGTTATAACAACTTCCTGTTTCATGGCGAAGCCTCAAAGTTTGAGAGGCCGCCACAGACACGCCCTTCGACGAAAACTCTAGATCTTCGCAATTTAACATCGCCAAGGCCTTTAGTTCACAATACGTAATTCTGGTGTTGATCTGATGAATTCCCTAGGAGGAGTTCGTTCAAATACCACGCCTGGAAATGGCAAAAACTGCACTTTTTCGCCAGAGGAAGTAAAAAATATCCGACTTCCTGTTGGGTTTGAGATTTCGCTCCAAGAGACTTTTTGGTAGGTTTTGGCATGTTTGATGTGTGTGCCAATTTTCGTACGTGTGTGTGAAACGTAGCTCGGGGGCTAGTCCGTCAAATGTGTATAGGTGGCGCTGTCGAGTCATTTTGCCACACCCACTTCCGAAACCTATAACAAACGTAAATTTTCGCCACTTCTGGGGCGTGTGCAAAGTTTGGTGAGTTTTCGAGCATGTTTAGACCCTCAAAATCGCGATTCATTCCGGAGAAGAAGAAGAAGAAGAAGAAGAAGAAGAAGAAGAAGAAGAATAATAATAATAATAATAAACAGCGGAATTCCAATAGGGCCTACGCACCGTTCCGGTGCTCGGTCCCTAAAAATAAGGTAAAATACCATCAATCAGTTTGTATCAAAGTGTTGAGGAAGACTCTGGAGCTGAAATTCAGAAATTGTAATATATGTTTCATTTCAGACAATGCAGCATTTAAGACTGTAAGAGCATTTTTTAAAGTTTAAGTTTAAGAGCGTTTGTAATGAATATAAATCTATTGTAGGACTCCACTGAAAGAAAATTCTAGAAACTTCTAAAACAGCATACTGTGGTACTTTAAAAGTTTAAAAGCACTAATACATCGCAAAAAAGGCCATGATACACTAATACTATTGTTGGCTAAATCTAACAGACACACCATTGGGTATATGTGTCACATGATGATTATGTAGATGTGTCACTATCTATCCATATGCGAACTAAGCAGTCGGCTAGGGCACCACCACCTACAGGGGAACCAATGAGTGTCCCTCACATCAAATTGCCTCTAACAAATAAGATTAGACAATAAATACAAACAATTCAGCTAAAATTGGTGTTGTAGGTGTAACACTTCTGGTCCGACACCTAGACACCAGAGCAGCTTTTTGACTGGAAATTCTGGTATGAAAGCAGTATAATAGGGTGCCAAAATGTCTAGAAGGTCTTGAGACACAAACTCACTCACACTTGTACACCCTCTTCATGGGGACTTTCTATATTGTGCAGACTGTATATTCAAACGCCCGACACCATCCCTACTCCTAAACCCAACCCTCACAGAAAACATTCTGCACTTTTACATTTTCAATTTCATTCTGTATAATTTATGATCCATTTTCCTCATGGGGACCAAAAAATTTAAAAATTTACTGATATTGCTGTACTTGGAACATTTTTGGTATCCACAATGTGATGAATTCATGCAAACACACACACACACACACACACACACACACACACACACACACACACACACAAAATGATCTCCTGAAGGAAGAAGTTCTGATGACTTTTAAATCCGTTGCACAGGAGTGTGTGTACACGTCTCGAATAATTCATCAGAAGAAGGAATGTGTGTGTGTTTGTCGGGTGTTCTTGTGCACATCTCTGCCACTCTCTGACATTAGAGAAACCCATCAATCACTGGGTAACCTATAAGCACACACAGAAATCAATACGTTCACACCGTCACACATACACACAGACTCCTCATAAACACACAAGCCCACACACAAGCTACCAACCAAACAAACTTCCTTCTGAGGTCACAGGCCCAATTACACCTGCACAGAAGCCTGAACACACACACACACACACACACACACACACACACACACACACACACACACACACACACACACACACACACACACACACACACACACACACACACACACACACACACACACACACACACACACATGCACCTCTCTGTCTCTTCTTCCTGCTCATTAAAAGGAAAGAATGACAGACGGATGAAAAGAGAACAGTTAAGTAGGGAGTCTCTGCCTTCTAGCAGGTGTGAGTGTGTGTT
>CAIGQW010053273.1:6954143-6969972 GCA_903798125.1 Danio choprae | reverse complement strand
ACTGTGTGAAAAGATATCCTTGTCTCTACCTTCTGTGATCCGTGACAATGGGTACATTTATTATAATTATTTGTTATTATTTATACGTAAATTAACCTCTGTTTAGTGGTTTGAATCTAAAACTGTTTACCAATGGGATATTTGGTCTGATTTTTGATTGACATGATTGTCTTCCATTCAGTTATGCTTTTGATTTGCATTAAGAGAGCTTGAGCTCATATTTTGATGTAAAAAAATTTAAATCAGCAGTTTAACAATGTTTAAAAATGTTTTAGTACTTTGAAACAATATATTGTATATACAGTGCTCAGCATATATGAGTACACCCCTCACAAATCTCTCATTTAAATTAATATTTT
Organism: Danio choprae; assembly: GCA_903798125.1. NCBI lineage: Eukaryota > Metazoa > Chordata > Actinopteri > Cypriniformes > Danionidae > Danio > Danio choprae. Next base: position 6,969,613 of record CAIGQW010053273.1, on the reverse strand, counting down.
CTAAAGGAAGCTTTAGAATATTATATTTGTGCATAAACATTAGTTTAGTCAGTACTGAAGCCAAATCCGCAGCTAATCTAACCGAATAAGTTATGATAATGATCCAAAATTACTAGACCCAAATTTATATGTAAGAGAAAAATATTAAACACAAAATTTAAAAAGAGCAAAAAAAAATTTTTTTAAATTGTGTTGAAATTGTGTGGTTTGCTATTATTTTTTCCAATATTTTGCATGAATTTAAATGTATTATCTTTCTATTTTTAAAGATGTTTGGTGGCTAAAATATTATTTAAAAATATATATTTATTTAATAAATCTGTTTTGTTCAAATGCACCAACATACATTGCTTATATTTACTGAGAAATGGATACATATATTCATCTTCAAAAAGGGGTGTACTCAGTTATGCTGAGCACTATATGTGTATAAACAGATGTTTTTACTGGTATATAAACAGTTGTTTTTGTGCCATTTCAAATTTTTTCAAACGTCATTAAAAACCACTTTAAACTATATTTAAAGTTAAACTATATTTAAAGTTAGAGTTCAATTTTCAAAATCAGTAAAAGTTATATTTTTTTGGTAGTCTACAGAACAAACCATCGTTATACAATAACTTGTCTAATTACTCCAACCTACCTAGTTAACCTAATTAAGTTACGCCTTTAAATGTCACTTTAGGCTGTATAGTGTCTTGAAAAATATCTAGTAAAATATTATTTACTGTCATTATGGCAAAGATAAAATAAATCAGATATTATAAATGAGTTAATAAAACTTAGTGATTAGAAATGTGTTGAAAAGTTTTTCTCTCCATTAAACAAAATTGGAGAAAAAAAATAAACAGGGAGGCTAATAATTCAGGGGGTTTAATAATTCTGACTTCAACTGTACATATACCGCACTACAAATGATTACACATACAAGTATATTAGCTAGCTACTGTACAATAGGTGACATAAAACAAATGGCTATACTTTTTTGTACTCAGACACACATGCCAGATGAGAAGCAAAGATGTCAAATTAGCAGTAACCCTAAATAATACATAAAAATGTCCTTATTTTTTTCCCCTTAAACATTCTCAGCGCTTCCTCTCAAAGGTCCTGACCTTGTGTGTGCTCTGCTAATGGTGATAGCATTAATATTCATGTCCAACAGCTTGATGAAATGTACCTTTGCTCTGTGAACAGGTGTGCATGTGTGAATAGCTCATTTACACCTCATAATGGCCGCATGGGCAATTGTTCACACAATGACAGCATTATAATTTGTAAGAATTATTTGTTTCTAAATACAGAGAATGATAAAAAAAACTATTGGGCCTTGGAAGAAAAAAGTCAACGAGTTATACTAACTTACTTAAATTATGCATTGTTTTTTACACTCCAAAATATTTTTGCTGCTTGTTCAAACTTATTTAAAGTGAGCTGAATCTTTTCTGGGACAACTTAATTGTTTGATGTTCAATCCACTTAAATTTGTAAAGACAATTAAGTTAATCTAATCATTTTGGGAGACAGGAATTGTAAAGGAATTGTGTGAAACCCTGCATTTTTTTATTTGAGCTGTTTACAATTTTTATGTTGGAACATTTTCAAAACAAGGTTCCATCTACAACAATAAATTCTATAAGGTAAAGAGAACCAATAAGGATCCAAGAGAAGAAACATATTTAAAGAATATTTTAAGGAAAAATATTTAAAGAAAGCTTTTGAATGCATTGAGATGAAAAGTGGGCGAAACTGTGGCTCACAGCAAGGTCGCTGGTTCGAGTCCAGCATGTTTGGAGTTTGCATGTTCTCCTCATGTTGGCGTGGGCTTCCTCCGGGTGCTCCGGTTTCCCCCACAATCCAAAGACATGCACTATAGGTGAATTGAATAAACTAAATTGGCGTAGTGTATGTGTTTAAATGAGTGTGTATGGATGTTTCCCAGTACTGGGTTGCAGCTGGAAGGTCATTAGATGTGTAAAACATATGCTGGATAAGTTGGCGGTTCATTCCGCTGTGGCGACCCCTGATGAATAAAGGGACTAAGCTGAAGGAAAATGAATGAATGAATAAATGGAGATGAAAAGTGAAACAACTTTGTGAACCATTGCCTGTATTCTCATGTATATCAAATAATCAACAATTTTACAACAATGTTATTTCAGCCATACTGATCTCTTGTAAAAATTTACACATTTACAAGTTGAAGCTCTCTGTCTAATCAAAATAAATGTTACTAAATTTGACCATATTCCCATCTAAAATAGTTATCTGCAATAGAAATAAATTACTGCACATGGAAAAAAGTACTAAAACATATATATTTTTATAAATTTAACTGTCAACACATTGTTACAACATTTGTTTTATGCTTTAAAACATATATGAATATATCAAATAATTTTTCAAATATAAGTAAACTGTTTATGTGTTGTACAATACATTTAGGGTCTCTGTCATTTTTGTATCTGATAATGATAATTTTGGCTATGCTGACCTTATCCTACAATGCAGAAGTGCGCTTGTTCTTTTGCTATGGGAGAAATGGAATAATAAACGGCCCAAAACAGACAAACTACTTGCACTACAAACAAGTGTGTTCATGACTAAACATAAAAAGTGAAATAATATAATAAGAAAATATCAATTTGCAACATCAAGAGCACGATCGCCTCACAGCAAGAAGGTCGCTGGTTCGAGCCTTGGCTGGGTCAGTTGGCATTTCTGTGTGGAGTTTGCATGTTCTCCCCGTGGGTTTCCTCCGGGTGCTCCGGTTTCCCCCACAAGTCCAAAGACATGCGGTACAGGTGAATTGGGTACGGTAAAATTGTCCGTAGTGTATGTGTGTGAATGAGTGTGTGTGGATGTTTCCCAGTGATGGGTTGCAGCTGGAAGGGCATTCGCTGCGTAAAACATATGCTGGATAAGTTGGCGGTTCATTCCGCGGTGGCGACCCCAGATTAATGAAGGGACTAAGCCGAAAAGAAAATGAATGAATTAATGAACATCAAGAGCTGTTTTTAATGTCTTAAAAACAACGGAAGTGAATAAGACCGGAAGTCTCAATATCATGAGGATAAAACCTTTTAATTTCAAGGTAAAAAAAAAAAGTTCCTAAACCTTAAGAGACTTTGAATATAAAGAAGTGATGTAACTTGCAACCTGTTCTTTTAATATAGAGATACAAATAACAATTTAGAGCCAACAATAGAGCAAAAGAAGACATAGAGCAATGGGCCAACAGGAAAGACATGTAAAGATGGCGTCAGACTAATCAGTGGTGTTAAGCTCCCCAAAAAAAGAGGCGTTAAGCTCAAATACACCGACAGAAACGAGGAAACGTTCCACATGTAACGTGAGTGCTGAGAGATGAGCATAAGCTGCTGTTTGTGAAAGAAGAGCTGGGGGCCCAAGACAGCTGGGAATGAAAGGAATTTCTATGCCAAAACCTCTATCAAAATAAAAGAGTTTTACAACCAGGCCTGACCCAACACACGGAAGCATATGGAAAGTGTTGGTGAGGAAGGAAGGTTAGTTCAGTGTTAGTTTAGTCACTTCCTCTGTTTTAACAGATGATACTTCAACACCTAGCAAATTCAGGCTCTCCAGGAAGTCTCAAGCTGATATAACGTGAACATAAATGATTTCAGATGATTTTTAAGGTCTGTTTACACCTGTTTTTTGTAATCTTTTGTCCACTTTCAACTAATGTCCTGTTTTCTTTAAGGGAATGCACAGACATTTTCTGATCTTTCGATCTAATTGTGCAAACAAGCTTGCACAATTTACATCTGCATGCAAAAGAAAACAATAGAAAGTTATCTGGGAAACAGCAGCTTTTATTTCTGCTCTGATAGCCGCAAAACTGTCAAACTATGGACCATGTTGATGCGATTATAATGGAGTTTTTTGCAACATGCTTTACCTCATGTAAATGCAATACTTTGATTCAAATAATGTGATTAAGCTCATAATCGCTGCAAGAATAATCTTATTAACATAGATGGCGTACCCAATTTTAATCGAAGTATACTGGCATGTAGTGTAAATACCTTAACCGCGTTATTGCAATTTGACCCAAAGTGCGCATGTGCTTGTAAGGGTGCACAATTTGCCTCCAGTGTCCTATCTGTGGAGCGTGGAATGTGCTTTCAGAGTGGTTCACCGTCTCTCTCGCTTGGTCCTCATTTGGCATTTTAACTAAATCATGTGCCATGGGTGTCATGGATTTACTGAATAAATAACATTACACATTTTTGAGGGCGGTAAAAGAAAAAATAACCACAGTTCTGTGTAAATAATATGAATAATGTAAATTGCATGTTAATGGTATTGAAGAGCTTCACTTCTTGACATGTATATATCATAAAGTGATTAAATCCTTACTCTGTTTATTGGACATAATCACATTATGCGCGCACATGTAAACATAGTCATTGTGAGCTTGTTTCAGCATGAGAAATGGTAAGAGAACATTGTGTTTTCCACAATTTTGACCCTCGAACCAAACTTATGATTTCAGATGTATTTCAACATTTATATTCTGTTTTATAGTGTCATTCAGCAACACTTCACATAATGCTTAAGAATTAGGACAATAGGTAGAGAGTAGGTGGTGTTTAAAGTCCATTTGAGGGGATTTGACAACATGAGCGTTTACACCACCAAAACAATTCACTCAAAGGAATTTTTTGGAAAATGATCAAAAGCAGACAGGCTCATCATGTTTCTGACCTCATCTGTATTTAGCATTAACTGCTTGTGATCAGATTGACAAAAATGCATCTAAATACCAGTGTAAAAGAGGCCTAAAGGAATCCTTTGAGCTTGAAACAGTGTCTAAACATTTTGAGTTTGTCAACAAATGACTACCAGAGGTAGTCAAAAACTGATTAAGAGCAGGATGAAGAGACAAGGATCTTAAAGGGATAATTCACCCCAACATTAAAATTTACTTAGCATTTACTCACTCTCAAGTGCTTTCAAACCTTCATGAGATTCTCACTTCTGTTAATCACAAAAGAAGACTTTGTGAAAAATGCTGAAAACTGGTAGTCATTGACTTCAATAGCAGGGGAAAAAAACAATTTTGGAAAAAATGGCTTCAGCGGATTCCAACATTCTTCAAAATATGTTTTTTGTGTTCAACAGAAAAAGAAACGGTGAGCAAAAGATGACAGAAGAATTTAAATTATTGACTGAACTATTGCTTTAACATAATAAAAATACAAATCTAAATTTCTAACTTTTTACCCTGAGTTAAAATGACAATACATCTTGACCGACCACTTATTGGATCATTGAAAACCATGTTATTAATACCTGGTGGAAACTGGGCCTTAAAATCCATAACGCAATCTTAAAGTATAAATAAGTAGAAGGAATCTGTGAATCACAATATACAGGAAACGGTTAATGAACTCATATTTTTTACAGTGTAGGTAACACCAACAATTTTTCATTTCATTTTCATTTCAGCTTACTCCCTTTATTAATCTGGGGTCGCCACAGCGGAAATGAACCGCCAACTTATCCAGCATATGTTTTACGCAGCGGATGCCCTTCCAGCTGCAACCCATCTCTGGGAAACATCCATACACACCCATTCACACTCATACACAGAACATGCAAACTCTACACAGAAACGCCAACTGACCCAGTCGAGGCTCAAACCAGAACGTGCTACCCACTGCGCCACCGTGAGGCCCACCAACAATTTTTATGATTGCGAATTTAATTTGACACATGCATGATATGCTGTTTATTAAGAAAATAAAAAGGCCCCAGATATGAGTTCTAGGAGTCAAACCCCTCCCCCTGAAAAACTAAATCTAAATCTGCTGCCTACTTTTCCAGTATACACTATAATCAACCTGTCATCATTTATTTCAGTATGCCACATCCAGAGCAGCTAGCCAATCATAAAGCAGTCACATATAAAAGTTAAAGCTATAGCAGCAAAAACAACCTGAAAAAAAGATCAGAGACAGAGGAAAGGTCATGTAAAACTATATTACGGCATTAAGCCTACGATTACAAGTGAAGCTCCAATAAAAATAAATTGAAAGTGTAGAAAATGGGCCTTTTAAGCACTTTCCTATTAAAACGTATCTTTCTGCAGAGATGTAATAAACACTAAAATGTCCACCATTTATCGTCCCCGTGTTTGCTGTGATTGGTATTTCCTCCCAGTGATCAGTTAGCTGCATGTCTCGCTAATGAATTAATGGTCTGGACCACTTACAAAGCTCTCCTCGTGCGTCCACTAGTTAAACTGCTCTCTGCTCCCTCCATTAGTGGGATGAAGAGCCTTTCGACTGAGCATCTGATCCGTTTCTCCGCTCCTCTACCTCCCCCACGGGTCCTATTAGCATTCCAATCCATTCCACTCCAGGGCTATTCATTGGCGGAGGTTATTCATTTCTTTAATATGATTGGCTCTGTGGCTAAAAGAGAGGAGGGGAAAGGAAAGCTTGGGCTGTCGGAGTGATTAAATGCATAGCCCAAGCATGACACCAGCGCTCTGATAATCTCTCACTTTCTCTGTCTTTCTCTCACTCCTTTTTAACAAAATCCAACACTATGTGACAGAAAACATTTGCAGGATTTCCGTTACGAGAAGGGGTGCAACTCTCCAGTAAATGAGAGTTTTATGGGTCTTCGAGCAGGACCTCACTGTGTTTATGGACAACACACCTCTATAACCAGCACATTTTAAGAACGCTATTTACATAACGACCGGCGTGTGTGGTTCGCGTGTAAAGGATAATTAGTGTTCTGGAAAACAGAGGACCACATAGGGAATCATGGGAAATGTGGTCGCTTCTGAGGGCAAAACAACATGCCGTTGAGTCTCAGTCAAAGCAAACCTGTTACAAACCTGTTACCTGCCAGATCACTTGATAGACTTGGGATGAGATGTTTTGGTTCCTGTTCAGGTGGTCCACGTTCAGGAAACCATCAGGCTAAATTCCCAAAAGCTAAAACTGCTAAAGCAAACATCTTTCATTCTGTGCGAACTGAGAGTCAGTGAACCATATTGGAGTCTTAAGGGCATATGTTGTGTTATTGCTCGCAGATGCGAATGCCGTTATTTAAAAGGAAGAGGAAACTGGGGTTGCTCACATTGAGGTTTTCTATAAATTAAAGAGCAGTCTTCAAACACTCAGAACAAGAAAAGTACATGCCATTCTGATCTGATGACTTCTTTGGAACACAAAAGTAGATGAAAACAGCAAAAAGCTAAAAGGTTGTTGTCAGAAATGAAGAATTGATGGCACTTTGTTAAAATTGACATACAGTGGGGGAAATAAGTATTAAACACATTACCATTTCTCTCAAAAATATATATTTCTAAAGGTGCAGTTGACTTGAAATTCTCACTGGATGTTGGTAACAACCAAACAAATCCATATATGCAAAGAAAACAAAACTAATTTGTTTATAAATTAAGTTATGTGTAAAAAAAATGAAATAACACTGAGAAAAGTATTGAACAATTGAAAAAGGGAGGTGTAGAAAGGCAGTAAAAGCTCAGACAGCAGCTGAAATCTCTCAGTAGTTCTTCAGCAACCCTCTGCCCTTTGTCATTGTAAGTTAATGTTAGCTGCTTCAGTCCAACATCTACATTATTAGCATGATGAAGATGAAAACAGGGTGGATATTTGAGCAAGACAATTATCCAAAACACAGCCAAGGAAACTCTCAAATGCTTTCAGAGAAAGAAAATCAAGCTGTAGAATGGCCAATCACCAATCACCTTTAACTTGGAAAATACAAAATAAAGCTCAGATTTGATAGACGAGACCCACAGAACCATTAATATTATTACACTCTGTTGAAGTCTGTAAAAAAATCACACCTGAGCAATTTATGCGACTTCATTCTCCATATGAGAGGCGTCTTTAAGCTGCCATCACCAAAAAAGCCTTTTATATGAAGTATTAAATACATTTCAGTAGTTCAGTACTTTCTCCTTGTGCCATTCCATTGTTACACATAACTAATTTTTCAGATTTTTGTTTTGTTTTGTTTTATTTTTATGTTTGTATTGTTTGGGTTTTTACCAAAATCTGGTTCAATTCCATATCAATGGCTTATTTAGAAATATTATTCCCAGAAAAAAGCATGACGTGTTGAATATTTATTTCCCTTACTGTATACAAAACTACAATTGTGAAAAAATGAAGTTTTACAAATACACACAAGAAAAAACACACTATTTGATACATGCATACCAATATTTTAGATTTTTTGCAACATGCTTTACCTCATGTAAATGCAATACTTTGATCCAAATAATGTGATTAAGCTCATAATCACTGCAAGAATAATCTTATTCTTACATGTGGTATGCATACACACATGCATACCAAACTGAAATACCCATACTGAAAAGTTTCAGCATAAATACGCTACACACTGACTTTTAGTTACCTTTCTGACAGCACTCACTTTACTTGAACCCTTAAAGGACATTGTGAACCACTTCAATTGTTTAACTCCACACTTTCTGTAGTAAAGCGAGAGCTGCCACTGTACTTCAAAAAATTCTGTACTGAAATTATTTATATTGGTACCTAAAAAGTACAAATTAGTACCTAAAGTAAGTTTTAAAAAGGTATCACCTAAGTGACAGCTCTCCTATCTTTATTTCTGAGAGCAAAAATTACATCATTATATTACAAACATACCTGCATTAAACAACTTCATTTTCTCCACTATTCCAAAACAACTGTTAAAAATAAATATAGACAGATGCAGAAACTTCTACCAAGAAGCAAAAAAAAAACAAAAAACATTACAGTAAGACAAAGACAGTGAGAGAGACCCACAGTGGGATGTTTTTTCAGTCAGTCCCACATGACTAGCGTCCTCATCAGTGGTGTAGTGGTGAAGGAATAGTCTCTCTCTGTTCACCTCATTACCATCTGCACACGCGTCACACACACTCACTTGTGCCTCGCTCTCCTCCCTCAGGGTGGATGCTTAAATGACAGCTATTAGCCAAAAACAGGGCTATTTGTTTTCATATTTCCCGGCCCTGCGCTATCTGACATGATTCTATTTGTGCCTGCAGTGTGCGATGACTGATGGGGCGCCAGGCAGAGCCGGTTGTGCTTGGCTGCTAAACTGGGGCACTGGTGGAGGTGGAGGGGCACAGGACACTGATATAACTCATTCATCATATGGAGAGACAGTTTGTGCATTGCGCTTTTAGGAAATGTTGTAATTTGTGCAGGCGAACTAATAAAAGTCTTTGATTTGATTTTGACTGTAAGGGAGTGGAGGAGAGGGTGAGGGAGAGAAAAAGAGATGCATGCTGATGCCAAAAAGAGTAACTATGGAGGACATTGACATCCTACTGAATATTCAGAGAAGTGGTAAGTATAACAATCTGATATGAAGCTGTGTTATCATTTAAATACAACTAAATTTGTACATGCTAATGTTTAAAAGAATGAGCTCAGCAAGATGATCAAAAGTGATAGTAAGAATTAATAAAGAAGAATGAATTAAAGCTAATAAAAATATTTATTTATTATTTGATTATAATTTATATTGTATTTACTTTACTAAACAATTGTTTTAATTGTTTTCTTTCTTTCTTTCTTTCTTTCTTTCTTTCTTTCTTTCTTTCTTTCTGAAATAATGCACATAAAGTTTCATAGCTAGTAAGATGTCTAAAGTAAGTGGCCTGTGTGCTAAAATGCTAATTTAAGCATAGAATATTTATGAAATAAAATATTATTATGATGTTCATATTTATTATTAATATTGTCAAACTAATAACGACTTAAATCAGAATCTGTATTTTACAGTGGTGTGATACAGTGTTTGCCCCGTTACACTGATATCTAATAGTCTTTGCATGTTTCTTCACACTTTAATGATGATAAACACAATAAAGATTACACAAGATAAACACATCACGCAGTTGTGAAAAAGTGTTTACCTTATAACTGGTTGGACCACCCTTAGCAGCAACAACTGCAATCACATAACTTGCAATGAGTCTGTTACAGCACTGTGGAGGAATTTTGGCCCACTCATCTTTGCAGAGTTCTTGTAACTCAGTCACATTAGAGGGTTTTGGAGCATGGTTTTTTTTAAGGTCATGCCACAGCCTTTCAATTGGATTCAAGTCAGGACTTTGACTAGGCCTCTTCAAAGTATTAACTTAGCTTTTCTTTAGCTAATTTAGAAGCAAACACATTTTCACACAGAGTTATGTAGTTTTGGCTTTTGATTTCCCTAAATATATATAATAAATATATAATAAAATCTTTCATTTAAAAATGATGACCAATATTTAAACTAGTTTGATGACCTGAAAAATTAAAGTGCGACAAACTTGCCAAAAAAAGAAATCAGTAAGAGGGCAAACAGTTTTTCACACCACATATATATATATATATATATATATATACACACTCATCAGCCACCTTATTAGGTACACATGTTCAACTACTCATTAACTCAAATTTCTAATCAGCCAATCACATGGCAACAACTCAATGTATTTAGGCATGTAGACACGGTCAAGACAATCTGCTGCAGTTCAAACAGAGAGTCAGAATGGAGAAGAAAGGTGATTTAAGTGACTTTGAACGTGGCATGGTTGTTGATGCCAGACGGGACTGGTCTGAATATTTCAATAACTGCTGATCTACTGGGATTTTCACGCACAACCATCTCGAGGGTTTACAGAGAATCGTCCGAAAAAGTGAAAATATCCAGTGTGCGGCAGTTCTGTGGGCACAAATGCCTTGTTGATGCCAGAGGGCAGAGGAGAATGGCTAGACTGGTTTCAGCTGATAGAAAGGCAAAAGTAACTCAAATAACCACTCGTTACAACCAAGGTATGCAAAAGAGCATCTCTGAACGCACAACACAACGAACCTTGAGGCGGATGGGCTACAGGAACAGAAGACCACACTGGGTGCCACTCATGTAAGCTAAGAACAGGAAACTGAGGCTACAATTCACACAGGCTCAACAAATTTGGACTATAGAAGATTGGAAAAACGTTGCCGGTCTAATGAATCTCGATTTCTGCTGTGACATTCAGATGGTAGGGTCAGAATTTGGCTTCAACAACATGAAAGCATGGATCCATCCTGCCTTGTATCAACAGTTCAGGCTGGTGGTGGTGGTTTAATGGTGTGGGGGATATTTTCTTGGCACACTTTGGGGCCATTAGTACCAATTGAGCATCGAGTCAACGCCACAGCCTACCTGAGTATTGTTGCTGACCATGTCCATTCCTTTATGACCACATTGTACCCATCTTCTGATGGCTACTTCCAGCAGGATAACACACCATGACATAAAGCGTGAATCATCTTAGACTGGTTTCTTGACAATGAGTTCACTGTACTCAAATGGCCTCCAGTCACCAGATCTCAATCCAATAGAGCACTTTTGGGATGTGGTGGAATGGGAGATTTGCATCATGGATATGCAGCTGACAAATATGCAGCAACTGCGTGATGCTATCATGTCAATATGGACCAAACTCTCTAAGGAATATTTCCAGTACCTTGTTGTATCTATGCCACGAAGGATTAGGGCAGTTCTGAAGGCAAAAGGGGGTACAACCCGGTACTAGTAAGGTGTACCTAATAAAGTGGCCGGTGAGTGTGTGTGTATATATATATATATATATATATGCAAGTGTTTATTTTGGCCCCTGTACAGAGATCAGTAGAAGCACTGCGTTCACACTCCACTCAAAAACAAAACCACACACAAGTTTAAACATGAACACAGCTATTTATGAACATGCTTAGTAAAATGAGCCAGTGTACAGTAAACAGCAGTGAACGCCTGACCTCTGGTACTCTCTCAGGGGTCACATGACTAATGTAACCTGCCATTTCATGCTTTCTGAATGCAAATACTTTTTTTTCTCTATGTGTGCCTTATGAGGGTAATCAGAGCTGCAACATTAAACAGAAGCCTGAATAAGGAGCAGTCGGGTTTATTACATCAGTCAGAATGAGAGCGAGAGAGACAGATGGGCCACCAGGGGCTACCACACACTCTCTATCTCTCTCTCTCTCTCTCTCTTCCATTACACACCTCTCTCTTTCATGTGCTTTATGCTTCTCAGTTACAACACATTCCACCCTTGTCATGTAAGTGTGAGAGAAAGTAGGTGTGTGCGCAGGTAAATGTGCAGCGTGTGGGTGTTTCTTTTTAATATGATCACTTTTATGTTCCAGCGGTTAATTTTTATGAAAATTGATTGATTGATTGATTGATTGATTGAGTATAAAGTTAATTTACCACACAGTAAATATTACATTATGTAAAAATGTTATTTAAATGTGTACTTAAGATACATTAAATATTGTTGACAAAATGAACAAATTGCATGTCAAATTAGTGTCAATTTAATTTCCTCCTATTTCTGTAGTAAAATAAACAAACTTGTAAAGAGAAGCATTTTGATTGAGTTTAGTGTACTTAAATATTTAAGTTGCATAACCTTGTATAATTGTTAACAATGCTCAACTTTTTATAGTATATAATTTGTAGTTTTATCAACAATTTTTGAACTTGCTTTCTCTGTATCACAGTAAATATCACACATTGACTGAACCTCAAGCCATAAAGTAACGCATTAGGCAAAAATGTGGAAATACAATAAATTAAATGCAAGAATATTTTCCTTAGAAAGACAAAGAAATCTGAGCTTTTATTACAAAAAGGTTGAATCATGATTGTTAGTGAAAGGAATAATGAATTTAAACACTGATGTCATTGAAAATTAATAAAGTAGATGAAGACGAACTTCACTTCACTGCAAATCATAAAATTATCATCTCCATCATCGCGATGTAAAAAAACAGTGGAGGAGACAAAAAATGAGAAACTACATTGAGAGAAATGAGAGGAACAAGAGGACTGCAAAGAGCAGACAATGTTCTTGTAATAAAGTAGTGAAACAACATAAACAGAACTCAAAATGCACTAAAAACCCAGTCAAAGACAATGCTACTCCAGCTGACAGATCTCCAACTCAAGCTTGGTGGATAAAATGTGCATGTAAAAAAACATTCTTGCATATTTGGTTATTGTGTATAGCACTGCAACTCACCCACACTGTAGAAATTGCAATTGCCAATTTTGGTTGCCAGTGATACTGCAATACTAAAAGTAATACAGTAATACTAAAAGTTACAATTGCACTGCAAATTAACAAATACAATTGTCCTGTAAAACTACAGCACAGTTGTAATTGTTAATTTACAGTGCACTTGTAAATTTTGTGCAGAAGTGCACTTTAACTTTTACAGTATTACTGGCAGCCAAAATTGCCAGCAATACTGTCAATTTTAAAGCAACTTTTACAGTGCATGTCAAAATCTGATACATGGCAATATATGCAAATTACACATATATAACAAGTTCATGTTAGAATTTCACATATATAAAGTACATTTAACATATGCAACATATGCAATATATATTCCAGAAAAGCTATAATTTCAAATATATGTTAACATATGGCCATATATCAGATTTCCATATGGGCAAAAATGAAATATGTGATTAAGGGGCCTAAAAGATTAATGCACTATTGCATGTAAAAACAACACACACTCTACACTAATCCCCATCCTAAACCTAATTGATAGCATTAACAAAAGCAAATGTGAGATTAAAAAAATGCATTTTTAGATTTCTTGTACAAGTCTTTGCTTTCTTTTATTGCAATTTGTGTTTCACGTTTTTTTTATCAAAGGGTAAAAAGAGGACTGTTTTACTAGGTCAGCCTCCAAGCAAGTGTACTATGTGAGAAAAGCCACAAGTGGAGTTGGTGATGTGATCATCAAAATACATTAATTTACAAATCATGCACTATTATAAATAAGTTTTGAGGTCATAAGACTGTAGTTCACCGTTCTTCTGGAAAGGCCAAATAATTCATTAATTCTCAGTTAATTATTCACTTCTAAGATATTTTAAGCTTTCAGTCTCAGTCTGCTTGTTTGCTATGCACCAATGTTTGGACGGCAGCGTTCTCACTTATTCGAAACACATTCGCAGAGCATTTTAATCAAGATCTTTATTAGTTATTTGTTCATTTCCGTTGAAACTGCAATAAACTCTATGCACAAGTAAATTTTTTGACTTACAATAAATGTCAATAGAGCCACATTTTTTCCAATGAGGCTGGGTTGAGGATCTGAAATATATGTTGTGAGATATCAAATCACTCTGCAACTGAGGTACTCTCTACCTGTCAATCATTTTGTGTCTCTGTGATTTCGAAACAGCTAACACCACTAAAAGCACCTTCAAGCAAGACGACAACATGCTAAAACAGCAGCATACACAAACACAAACCACATAACTGACACAAAAAACACCATGCCTTAGTGTGTTTGCGCATGCACGTATACCATCACATCATCTAAAAAAAGTTCAAATTGACAACGGTTATGTGTGTGTTCAGAGTATTACTTCCACACTGCCCTGACTCTGTGTTGCGAAACAGCAGTTGACTCACATGAATTATCAAACACAACATAAAACCTGTTTGAGAAGCCCCGTGCCAATCCACACATTCACACACACACACACACACACACACACACACACATGCACGCAACTGATGTGGAATGTTGATTAAAGACTAAAGATAAACACACACTCACTGCATGCTTCGGTTTCATTAGTATTCAGGTCTAAGCATCAAGTCCCCAGTGTGTGTCTTAGCAATGGCTGCAGGTAACAGTTTTATGAAAGCAAAGGACGAGAGAGAGAGAGAGAGGGAAACACTTGCCTCTTTTTCTCCAAGAGAGAGAGAGAACCGATTAATCCTGTGATTTCAGCTGCCTGTATCTGCTCAATAGGGGAAATTATGGCTGGCACAAGGCTCCATTTTCATTAAAGTCCAGACTACATATATATTCAGTCTCTAATTGAGGCCAGGGCCCTCCTGCTCTGTAATCGGGCCCTCCATAACTGTCTGTTTAGTACTTTCTGCTCCTTTCCCTGCGTTTTAATGATTTCTGTGTGTAGCGGCCCATGGCTGTTTAACGGATCACTTCCCGCTCGGCTCGCCTGTTCGTTCCAAACAAAGTTCGGTGGAATGGAGACAATTCATCACTTTTGGATTCGCCTTTGAGAATTGGAAAAAAAAGAGGAGAGAAGGAAAAAGAACGAAACTTGTGTGCACATCTTCCGTATGCCAGTTTTAATGAGTAATGTTTAGCGGAATGGGAGAGATGCATGCTGGGAGAATTTTCAAGTGCTTTTTTGTGCTTCCGAGTCCATGTGTGGATGTCAGAATGATTAGTTCTAGTTAAGCTAAAGACTAGACATACACAAAAAGCTCACATCACATATGCACACTGTGTGGAAATGAAAAGAAAAGAGCAGAAAGGCAGCTGAAGCTGTACATAGACTGCACAGGAACTCGTGAAGCAAGTCGTCCAGACTCCCAAGTGGAATTCACT
>CAIGQW010053273.1:6921454-6949113 GCA_903798125.1 Danio choprae | reverse complement strand
ATAATAATAATAATAATAATAATAATAATAATAATAATAATAATAATGGGGCAACACGGTGGCTCAGTGGTTAGTATTGTAGTACAGCAAAAAGGTCGCTGGTTCGAGTCCCGGCTGGGTCAGTTGGCATTTCTGTGTGGAGTTTGCATGTTCTCCCCGTGTTGACGTGGGTTTCCTCCAGGTGCTCCGGTTTCCCCCACAGTCCAAAGACATGTGCTATAAGTGAATTGAATAAACTAAACTGGCCGTAGTGTATGTGTGTGAATGAGTGTGTATGGATGTTTCCCAGTACTGGGTTGCAGCTGGAAGTGCATCCACTGTGTAAAACATATGCTGGATAAGTTGGCGGTTCATTCCGCTGTGGCGAGCCCTGATGAATAAAGGGACCAAGCTGAAGGAAAACGAATGAATGAATGAATACTAATAATTAAAGTTCAGGATGCCCCCAAAAGAACAATTTTACAGTTTTAGTTCTAGAAATATTTGTCCCCAATTATAACAATGCAAACAAAGAAGAAAAAAAATCCTAAAGGCAAACACACACATCCCCTTACACAAGTTAGGAAATTAGCATCTTGGTATGGAACTGTGAGACTTGTACTGTTTCTCACCTGGCTATATTGCGTTTTCTCATTTCAGTTCTCATTAACTGCTGGTGTCGTATCAGATGAGATCTGTTTACTCTAATCAGAGCTGAGGTTCAGCCCTATTACTCATCGAAATCAAATCAGCCTGTAAACACAGCAGTACAGTACCTCATAAATGGCAGTGTGTTTAATTACGTTACTTTGTTTATGAACGTACAGATGCCGTCTTAACTTTCCTGCAGCCACATATGGTGTTGATTAATTAATCTCTCCCTCTCCCGTTCGCTGTAATTTCCTCATTCTTCCTGTGCTTAACACCTGTCAACAGAATCTGAACCCTCATTTGACAACCTCCATACAAGATGCCACATGGATGCCATTCTTCGCGAGCGTGGCCAAAGTTGGGCGAACACGCAAACAAAACATGTTTCCTGGCAGAACGAGACTTTTTTTGAAGTAGCCTTTCAAAGTGCAGAAAGGCAGAATAAACAAACCTAGAACAGATGTCCGGTGCAGAGAAAGATGGCCAGAATGGATCGTCTCTCTAATTGATTCATTTGTCATGAAAATTATCAGCTCAGATGGAAGTTGTCATTGGAGCTCACGCCTGAGGGGCTGCGACCGTTCGCTTGGATCCTGACAGTCATTAGAGGGTATGAGACGGCATGAGTTTCCATTCCTCACTAGAGCTTCCCGTTATACGACTTTAACCAAACCTCATTCAGGTCTACATCTGGAATCAGGAGTTGTTCTGCGTTTCATTTTCTCAACCCCACCCTTAATAATCTTCTTCTCTCTCTAAATTCTGCTTGTATAACAAACACAGATCTATTTTCTCTATTTCTTATAACATTTAATCTTTTTTTTTTTTTTTTGATAATCCTTTTGATAAACATCTATCTATAAGGTTTTTACACCTCCAACAATGCAAACCTTAGCAACTACAATACGTTGGCAACCTGCCATAACAGCATCCCAGTTTTGTAGAAGTCACTTTTTTCAGCAACACTCATTTCTTTGTCTTCAGGACCCAACAGCAGGAATTTTGGCCTGGCCAGTAGTTTACATTGACCCTACCAGCTATAAATGTTCCGTAAAATGCTGTCGAAAATGACGTGGTTATCATCATTTTACAGAAAACTCTGTTTTTCTGATGCTACCATGTTATCCAATCACATCATTGACATCAAAAAAAGTTAAACAAACAAACAAACAAAAAATTGGCCAGTTAGATCATTCTAAAAAGCATAAGTGTATATCATCAACACTAAGAGCTCATCAGAGCAAGTCATCCTTATTGTTGACTATTGAAACAATTCCATTTATGCATTTATGAATAGCTTTGAGATAATGTTCACTGTCTACTACTGTAAACAAAGTATGAGCATTACCTGCTGACAATATTTACCGTAACGCTATAAATATCTCACGTGCATCATGACTGCACACCAGATGGTTCACTACACCTCACTTGAGTTTTCAAAAGAAATGCTCTCGCTCTCTCTTTTGTCATATTCCAGTTACATTTAATGAGCTCACATTAGTTCCCTATTACAAACGTCACCTCCGCCATGCACTGCAGAGAGAGAGAAATAATGTGTGTGTGTGTGATGACTTTATTTTAAATGGAAACATGATTGAAGAAAAATCAAGTGTAAAAAAAAAATATATCAATGGCGATATTCCCTGAAAGATGTGAGGCGGAGTGGGAAAATGTCACAGGCGACGGCTAATGAAGGGAAATAAGTTAGATAAATTATTTAAAGGTTGTCATTAAAAAATGTCCAGAAAGAACAGAGGGTTGATACTAGAAAGGTCAGAGCGATGAAGGAGAGATTCATTAACCTCAGTCCACCTCAACCATGCAATTATCACTGCGACTGATCTCTCTCTCTCTCTCTATCCTTCTTACTCTATATAAGGTGTTATTTAAAGGAGAAAAAAGGCAGCTCAGATTGCTACCTCAACTACTTTCCTGACTTCTCTTAAAGACCAGTGGTCAAATTGTTAATACATATGAAGGGAAGGCATGGTCAAGTTTTTATTTGGTGGGACAGGGCTCCTGTATCTATTCTTACACAGTGATATGAAAATGCCTCTAATTTTTAAATACATTTATAAAACTTTATTAAATTAACTTTCTAACAGGACCTGACAAAACACCCACAATATAAAAAAAAAATCGAGTCTTTTTTCTTTGCTGTCTTTTTTACCTTTACCTGAAATAACTTTTTATTACATTGTTTACAGTGAATTTAGATGAACCGCTAAGAGCGATTTACTCTGCTTCCAATTATGCCTATAAATCCCCTTTGGATTATACAATATTGACAAAAAATAATATTGTGATATGTTTGATAATTAAGACAACTAAACGATTTTTGCAGAGTGTGTTTTTGTGTTGGTCTTGGCTGGTGTAGGCCAACACTGTTGAATTGAATATATGACATTAAAATCACCAGTTTGTGGTGGGATTTCCCAGGTGGAATGAGGGAGTTAATAAATAATTCATTCAAGTTGTTCTTCCAAAACATGTTGATTCAATTATAAACCTCTTAACCTCTAAATTGAGGATTGAATCATTGACTGAAAATGTCTGAAAATATCACAGATGAGCAGGTTACGATTTTCTCCAAAGACAAATTCTTAAAAATATTCTCCACCATGGCTTCAGCTAAAAATTGTCTACTGAAGCAAAACATGTGCATGTCGGATAACTTGTGGGTGAGTAAATGAACTGCCAATTTTCGCCATTTTTGAGTGAAGTATGCAAAGCTGGAAATTGATTGGTTCATTGAAAAGTGTTAATACCAGGTCAAAACAAGGCCTAATTTCTTCATCATATCAGAAATAAACCAGCCTTGACCCATTCATTCATTTATTCATTTTGTTTTCGGCTTAGTCCCTTTATTAACTTGGGGTCGCCACAGCGGAATAAACCGCCAACTTATCCAGCATATGTTTTATGCAGCAGCCCTTCCAGCTGCAACCCATCATTGGGAAACACCCATATACTTCCATTCACACACAAACACTATGGACAATTTAGCTTACCCAATTGACTTGTGGGGGAAACCGGAGCACCCAGAGGAAACCCACGCAAACACAGGGAGAACATGCAAACTCCACACAGAAATGCCAACTGACCCAGCCGAGGCTTGAACCAGCGACCTTCTTGCTGTGAGGCGAGAGCGCTATCCACTGCTCCACCGTGTTGCCCTAGCCTTGACCCATTGCTATTGATTTAAGCTGGTGTCTCTATCAACATTGGCTAGTTTAGAATGTCAAAAGGGGACCAGACTCTTTTATATGCCCTTCAAGCAGCGCTCTCTTTCTCTTTCTTCACTCTCAGGGGTTAGTTAGTCTTGCATGCTTGTGAGAGTGTTTTATGCCTGGATCAAATTGGTGAGATTTGGGAAGGCGTTCCCATTGCAGGAATGTTCTCTGGCATTCCCTCTCAGCACAGGGATTTGAGCTCTAATTGCCAGACCGTTCTGCTAATTCTTCATTTGTGGATCAGGGGCCAGCTGTAGGCCTCCGGGCATTGAGCTTCAGTCAGCTCTTACCAGGCCAGACACATATTAAAGGAAATTCTTGTTTTTATTATATTCTGTTTTGCACAGTCCTTTCTTTCTTTCTTTCTTTCTTTCTTTCTTTCTTTCTTTCTTTCTTTCTTTCTTTCTTTCTTTCTCTCTTTCTCTCTTTCTCTCTCTCTCTCTCTCTCTCTCTCTCTCTCTCTCTCTCTCTCTCTCTCTCTCTCTCTCTCTCTCTCTGAGAAAACAGGAAATGAAAGTGAAACACAGGATGGGTGGGTAATAGTTCATATTTGTACTGCTTTTGTTAAAATAGGCTCCAGTATAACAAACACCATATTACCAGAAACACATTGAGTTTATTTCAGTAGACAAGCACTAACAAAAACACACACACACGCACGCACGCACGCACGCACGCACGCACGCACGCACGCACGCACGCACGCACACACACACACACACACACACACACACACACACACACACACACACACACAAAACGACAAAGCAAAACTAAAACGTAAAAAATACCAAACCAAATAAAAAACAAACAAAATAAACAAAACAAAAGAATAAAAAAGCAATGTGCTGTAAATAAGTACTAAAAATACAAATACAAAATTAGGCAAATCAAAATAACAAAAAGTAAATAGAAAACAAAAAAAAAGAAAAATAAATAAATAAATACAACAAAAACAACCAACAAAACAAAAAAGAAATAAAAATCAACCAAACAAACACATAAATAATTAAGTAAATAAATACATAAATAAATCAATAAATAAATAAAGCAAAAAGGGAAATCAAAGAATTGCTCCTTGCTTAAGTTTAGTAGAAGGGATGAAGACACACCAGATGCCTCTTTCTCTACATTCTACATGAAACGATAGATTAATGCTCAACCAGAAGCCTAATTCATCACATTTTTTCTGCTTTTAAGTCAGATGAGTCTGAACTCTTGAATCAAACAACGCTGCAGTGTGACAGATCTGTGCTGATATCAAATGAGATCTTCCACAGCTCCAGTAGAGACCTGGTCGTCAAAGCTCACTCTGAGACTCTGTCCTTATCAAACACACTCAGATTCAAAACTCATCTTGATGTATTTAGGTCAGACTCCTGTGGGAGTGGCACAAAGGTGAGAGATTAATTGGCTGTAATCTGCGTGATTGAGGATACGAGATGAGAACAAGAACACTTGAGTGAAGCGATGCTTTAGAACACTACACTGCTCTGTTCGAAAACTTAATGTGTCGCATATGGAGGCATTTAAAGGCTTTTCTAGGATAAAGCTAAGATAAAATGAAAATAAATACTTAAAAACAGAAATAATGTGCATTGTGGACATGCTAAATTTATCAATTAGGTAAGAAAAAAAAGGAATTCCAAAAAAAAATACAGATATGCCAGATAAAGTGATAGAAATATAAAATATGAAAGAAATGTACGCTATTAAAAAGTAAAAATAAAATAGATATTATAGATACTCGGATAACATATATCTATATTATAGATAATATAGAAAAAAATCAACATAGGCTCATTCTGAAAACATAGCCTATACATTTCTGTAGATCGTGAATTATGTAGCCAGAAGTACGTATGGCATCATTCCTTTTCGCGCTTACCAGCTGACCGTTTACCTCCATATGGACGGCTTTCCCGCTGTTACCAGTTTGTCCAGTTAGTTTGTCATGTACGTCGGTGGACTTGAGATGCAGAGAGGAGTTCGACGATGACGGTGTTTGAGTCCGGCGAAGAACGGTTCCAGGTAAGACAAAAACAAAAGCCAAAGAAATTAAATAAAAGAGTAAATAACAGGGTGAGAATGTAGTAAAATTTGAAACTGTGGTAAAATCATGCAAGGGCTTTTCTTTTTCTGGATTGTTTTTTTAAAAATGTCGGTTGGGTTTAGGAAAGTGGGTGGGTCAATCGGTGCTTTTGAAAACACTGTTGGTTGGGTTTAGGGTTTAAACTCGTACAAGTTCAGTCGTACGAAAATGTAAGATTTTAAAAATGAGGCGTGGCTCCCAACCTCACCCCTAAACCCAACCGTCATTGGGTGATGAGCAAATCGTACTAAATTGTATGAATTAGATCGTGCAAATTCACATGAAGTTACGAATTCCCGGGAGATTGTGTTGGTTTAGGAAAAGAGGAGTATGGGTCAGTCGATCGGTCAGTCACTTAGTCAGTCAGTCAGTCGACAGCGGCCTCTGGTGGATTTACGCGAGAATAGCAGGCGCGAATGGCACTCGTAAGAGAAATCTAAGATCTAAAAAAAAACGTACACAGCGGCCTCTGGTGGATTCGTGAAAACAAAAACTGCAAAAAAACATACCTCCTGGGACGTATTTGTCACTCTCCAGAAATGTATAAAGGGGTACGTTTTCAGAATGAGCCTGGATTGAAAAAAGATTAAATTAAATTAAATTAAATATTGTAATTTGGAATATTTATTGTGAAGAGGGTTAACAATAGATAAACTAGGGAAAAAACATGGCAAAGCATGTCAAGACTGCATGAAAAAAAAAAATTTATATGCCAGACAATCAGAGAAAAATGACAAATATGAATGTAATTTATTTAGTACTGAAAAGAATCAATAAAACAGTCAGAAGTATTGTACAAACATTTAATGAATAAAAAAGCTATACAATTAAATTGGGGTAAAAACACAGTATAACAGTATTTGTCGTAAGAAATGCACTGTACATTATCATTACAATATTTGTTAGAACTACTATAAAACTTATAACCTATAAACCTATAACTTACACAAAAGCAAAATCTAAAAGACATGGATACCCATTTATAAAGCAAATTTTAGCAGCGGATGTGATCACTGCCCATCGTCTCCATTCACTATTACACAGTCAAGTTCGGCTCTCAGTGAGCGTCATGCTTTCAGCAAGTCTGCAGAGAGATCGGAGTCTATTAAAGCAAACTCAGAAACAGAATTCACTGCGTGAAGAAGTCAATCCAGCCGATTAACGGAGTCCCTGCTGCAGGAGTACAGCTAGACTGAAAACTCACAAATCTAATCTAGAGACCTCAACCCTGTGGATGAGATGCTATTTGCATTGAAATAGAACCATCTTCAGCTGCCTGGTGTCAGTGTGTGTGTGTGTGTGGGTCTCAGGTGGTAGTGAATGTGGAAGTATTCGACTGGAGGCCTAACACTGAATTAAGGATACACACACAGGTGCTGTAGAGTGGAAATGGAGTCTGGATAGCAGCCGCACAGATTTAAGAGCTTTGTCACATAAGATGCAGCATATGTGTGTGTTTGCGTGGGTGTGAGGTTGTGTACATACAGTACAGGCACAGATGGCATTGTCAGTGGTGACCGATGAGCTCACTAGCTTAGTACAAGAACAGCAATCATCTATCCTGACCCGTGTGTGTGTTACTGTATATTTGTTTCTGTCTGATTGTGTGTGTTACTGTGTTTGTATGTGTTATTCTCTGCTCATGAATGTGCTCATGAATGTGGTGAATGGTTTACACATTCTGTGGTAAAGAGACTACAGGGATGTGGCCTACACACTAAACACACTGCACAAGGACAATAACTTTTGTTTCCATTATATTCAAAGTGAACACTTACTTCTAATGGTTTTTAAGCAAACAAACCAATTAGATGTGGGTCTGTTTTTTTGTTGTGGTTTTTTATATCTTCGACATTTTTAAATTTCACTTAAATAAAGGACATTGTAGTTTGGATCTCTTTGTACATTTAGTACAAACCAAAAAATAAAATAAAAATAAAAACACCACTCAGTCTACTCAGTCATTGTTCAGACTGAAACTATAAAGTAAAAAAAAATATTTTTATTATGTATAATACACTGTTAAAAGCAACTAGTTAATTTATTTAAACTAATGAGTTAACCCATGCTTTTTAAGAGATTAGTTCACTTTACTTAAAAAAGTCAGCAAATCTGTTGCCTTAAAATTCTTAAATAAATGATTTATGTATATAATTCTAAAAAACAAGTTAAGTTTAGGGCCTCATGGTGGCGCAGTGGGTAGCACGATCGCCTCACAGCAAGAAGGTCGCTGGTTCGAGCTCGGCTGGGTCAGTTGGCATTTCTGTGTGGAGTTTGCATGTTCTCCCCGTGTTGGCGTGGGTTTCCTCCAGGTGCTCCGGTTTCCCCACAAGTCCAAAGACATGTGCAATAGGTGAATTGGGTAGGCTAAATTGTCCGTAGTGTATGTGTGTGAATGGGTGTGTGTGTGGATGTTTCCCAGTGATGGGTTGCAGCTGGAAGGGCATCCGCTGCGTAAAACATATGCTGGATAAGTTGGCGGTTCATTCCGCTGAGGCAACACCAAATTAATAAAGGGACTAAGCCGAAATGAAAATGAATGAATGAATGAAAAAAAAAAAGTTGTAGGCGTCACGGTGGCGCAGTGGGTAGCACGATCGCCTCACAGCAAGAAGGTCACTCGGCTGCATCAGTTGGTGTTTCTGGTTGGAGTTTGCATGTTCTTCCAGTGTTCGCGTGGGTTTCCTCCGGGTGCTCCGGTCAAGTCCAAAGACGTGGTATAGGTGAACCCCAAATTAATAAAGGGACTAAGCCAAAAAGAAAATGAATGAATGAAAATAAATTGTAATAATTAACAATAACTACAACAACAATAATAACAATAATAGTATTTTTGTTCAAACCAATACTATGTACTTATGGTGAGCAGAAGATACTTAAAAAAAAGTCTTAATAGTGCTGCAAATTCAAACATTCAGTATTCTGCATACTGAGTTAGTTCAGGTGTTGAACACTTGCCCTCTAGAACAGATGGTTTTACTTCTCAGCACATATGGAGGCAGGTCTGCTCAGGTGTCTGTACACTGTTCTCTCTCTCTTTCTCTCTATCTCTCTTACAATAAAAGTGTGATTAGCTGATCTGGGGCCACAGGACAACTCATTGGTTTACTGTGTCCAATTCAGTGCTACATAAACTGCTGTCATTCCATCCCTTCACACATCACATAGGTGTGTATGGGTGTTCCCCAGTGATGGGTTGCAGCTGGAAGGGCATCCGCTGCGTAAAACATATGCTGGATAAGTTGGCGGTTCATTCCGCTGTGGCGACCCCAGATTATTAAAGGGACTAAGCAGAAAAGAAAATGAAAGAAAGAAAGAAGAAATGAATTGTGTGTATGTTAAACTGTAATAAAAAAAAATTTTTAAATCTTAAATGTGTAAATAGTTATATAAATCAAAGAAAAATATAAACAGTGCATGTAGCATCTGCAGGCCTCCATGTGCATAATTATAAACTTAGATCATTGTTCTGTAGTTGGATGCACACAAGCCGTTTCCACACAAGATTTCTCACAGCCTCAGTTCCATCCTGAAAATCAATGGACATGCAGATGGATTCCGGGTAAAATGCTGCCCATTCATTTAGCTCTAATTCATGAAAGCACAAAAAATTAAAAAAAAAAGCTTTGTGAATTATCTGAGATCAGATAAGCATTACTGCTAGTGTTCTGAATGAGGAGAAAAAAAACACCTCCGGTAATATAGCAAAACCTTAAAATAAAACAGAGTATGGCAAATCACTGTTTCAGCTGATTAATACACAGACAGATCACAAGTCATAAAGACTGGAGAGATCAATAGAGAGAGCAAGAGAAAGAGAATGAGGCCATCAGTCATTTCAAAGACCACGACATTCAAGTTCATGTTTGAATGTCTAATAAATACAAAGAATGTTTAATGCACACACTCAATCCTGTAACTAATTGTCCTGATCCAGACATAATGCCTGTCTGAACACTGGACAACTGGGAGCCCTAAAGTTTAGCAAACAAAATGTCACATTTTTATGGTTTTAAGGATGCACTCGTATGAAAATCTGAGCAACATCAGTAGCTTACAAACAATAAAATAAATAACCAATTTTAAATTAACCAAAGTTGAAATCAGAATTAGTAGCCCTCCTGAATTATTAGCCATCCTGTATATTTTCCCCAATTTCTGTTTAACGGAAAGATGATTTTTTCAACACATTTCTAAACATGTTTTACTTTTACAATAACTCATTTCTAATAACCAATTTGTTTAATCTTTGCCATGATGACAGTACATAATATTTTACTAGATATTTTTCAAGATACTAGTTATCAGCTTAAACTGCAATTTAAAGGCTTAACTAGGTTAATTAGGTTTATTAGGCAAATTAGGGTAATTAAGCAAGCCATATGTAGACAATCAAAAAAAATTGCTTAAGGGGGCTAATAATATTGACCTTAAAATGGTTTTAAAAAAAAAATAAAACTTTTATACTAGCTGAAATAAAACAAATAAGACTTTCTTCAGAAGAAAAAAATATTTCCTTAGAAGAATATATATCCTTACTCTATTAAACATAATTTGGCAAATAGTTGAAAAAGAAGAACAAAATTCACAGGAGGGCTAATAATTCTGACTTCAACTATATACTGCTTCACTAACCCCAAACAAAATGTCTTAAGTCTATTTATTGTCTTCCTAGAGTGAAAAATAAGGTAAAATTGCAATATGTTAATTAAGGGCACTCTGTTAGGTAAGGTTTAATTCTGATTCTTTAATTCTGGTGTTTAAGAGTGCTCTCTCAGCCCACTGCAAAAGAAAAAAGAAGATTGCAGCTCTACTGAGGTAAAGGTGTGATTCAATATTTTTCTCATTTTAAGAAAAGTTTTGATGGTTAGTCCCAGCTGTCAGGTTATTGCATTACTAAACTTGTAGGGTTAAGCAGGTATAAGTTGCTTTTGGTGATGTTGCTCACTGCATTAGCATTAAAACTTCTGAAATGCTTTACATATCTGATGATCTAAGACCTATTTATATAAGCCTGCAATTGTGATTTTTTTTTAAATATGTAGATCTAGGCATTTATATATTAAGATTGTTTAGAGCTCTGTCATCTGATGTTGCATAGATACATAATATGTTGTTGTAGCAACGAGATGTTCCTTTTATGGTGCATTTAAGTAAAAGACTGTGCAATATTTTTAGCTGGGAGTAGTATATGCATTCATGTGATGAATGCCAAGGGCCTGCGATGACTGTTTATCTGTATATATCCAATGTGATTCCCAACATTTGGCCAAATTTTGAAAATTATTAAACATTTTACAGGACGGCTAATAATTTTTGTCTTCAACTGTGTATGTGCATACAGTATATACCAAAGTACATGCCAAAGACATAGAATGAGGTTTACCACAGCTTCAAATGTGACCTCTGCCGTACCTACATTCTTTGCATAAGCTTCACTGGAAAGTATTTGGAAAAAATAAAAAAGGAAAACATGATTCGTTTCCCAGTGATGGGTTGCAGCTGGAAAGGCATAAAACATATGCTGGATAAGTTGGCGGTTCATTCTGCTGTGGCGACCCCAGATTAATAAAGGGACTAAGCCAAAAAGAAAATGAATGAATGAATGAATGAATGAAAACATGATTCAATTCACAGGGGCCAGAGACCAAAAAGGGTGAAAAGAGAGAGAAATAAAACTATAAATTCAGGCACATGAGGTCAGGCGTGTGTATGCGAGTGATAGCCAGACGTACTGTATGGAGAGACGGGATGGTGAGAGAATCTTTTAGGGTATTCATGAGTCTGGGCTGTTATCAGTTGACCTTTAAATTGGAGCCGCAGCTTGGCAGGAAACCCGAGGGGGCCCGTCTCAGATTTGACTGGCTCAGAGCCCCCGACCCGCTGACAATAAAGACTACAGCAGCCTGTGGGCAAATCCACACCATATGCTTCTATGCATATATATGTACAACAAAAGGTGTATATTGAGTGGCTGTGTTAAAGTAGCATCATTAAGGGCTCTGAAGCATGTTGAGACAGGGCAGGGGGGCACAGATAGAGGCGTATGTATGAGGGTGGGCTTGGCAAAGCTGTTCTCCTCTCTCTGGGGGCAACGGTGGCTGAGATGATGAATTCATCACAGCTGTAAGACTCCTGCAGGAGGCCAGATTGGCTCAAATCCCCCATGAGAGGAGGACACGTGACACAACAAGAATAAGACAAGCCTGTAGAGAGTGGGTTATGAAACTTATATTGCATTGCATTGTGTTTGTGTGCTATAGTGTTCTTATGAATATACTTTTTACAAGAGAAGAGAGTCTTGTATCTGTGGTGATAAACCAAACTTTATTAAGAAATCTCTCAGAAACATGGACTGGCAGTAGATTTTGGAGCAGATGTTCTCTAGTGGCAGCTGGAAGGGCATACGCCGCATAAAACATATGCCAGAGTAATTGGTGGTTCATTTCACTGTGGCGACCCCTGATAAATCAGGGACTAAGCCGAAGGATAGTGAGAGAGTGAGTGTTTCCTAGTGCTACAAATCCACACAAGCAAGTTGTTGGAGTGGGTAACCAAGAACAAATAAAACCCTATGCCATCTAATGTACAGATTTTCAAAATAATGTACAATTCAAGAGTTCACACTTAGCTGATGATTGTTAATATAGCTTGTTTGGCATGCTGTCCCGGGAGAGAGCCCTGAGCTCACGAGATCCTCGAGCCCTGGGCTCCCTCCCGTTTGCAGGGCGAGAGGGCAGCTCTGCCATACACACACTGTACAAATAACCATACATCACCTGACCCAACAGCTCTAAAATGACCACCCCATAGACACAAGCAGTGTTTTATTTAAAAAAGGAGCCTCTCAGAGTTGCATCATTGCTTAAACTCCTTCAGCTGCCTCTGTTGCTATAAGTGGGTGTGTGTTAGTGCTTATCAGACTCTGCATTCCCAGCAGGAAGATTCCAAAAGAGTGTATCACAGCAGGTCTTCAGCAGATTAATGTGGAAAGCAGACTAACAGCACAAAGATAATGCAGGCCAATAAAAAGACGCACACGCACGCAGAGCACAGGAGTGAAGCCGAGGCTAACGGCAGAACAGCTCGGGGTCGTTAAGCATCATTAGCAGGACATTTGTTCACACACATTTGTCAGGAAGCGTCCCGCTAAGCTGGGAGTGTGTTCTCCTCAAGGAGTGTGTACTGGACAGAGGCAAGCAGGCAGGAAATTAAGTTTGTGTATGTCTGTGTGTGTGTGTGTAATCTACTGCATGATGGAGCAGATCTGTCCCTCGTAAGAGACGTCACCGTGTTTGATTAACAACAGGACTCGATCCCAGCCGGAAAACAACACAAGCGTGTAAACTGCATCTGTGATTTGCATGCATTTACAGTTCCAGCGTATTCAGTAGTTTCAAGCACAGCAGCACACGAACACACACACTCAGACAAGTGAAAATGCTGAAAGGCTACTATCATGAAAAAGTGTGTCTGGAGCTCAAGTGACCATAAAAGCAATAAAAAGTGAAAATAACATGGCAAGACATCAGTACTACTTATTGATTGAAGCACGAGGGGTTAAACTTGCTGACTCGTCCTGTTTAATGATTTAAACAGGCTGAAATAACATTGGTAAAAGCGCACACATAGTTCATTTATGAGTTCTCCAGAGTCAAGGAGCTTGGCCTAGAACAAATTTACCACTAATTTTATTTTTAAACGAATAAGCAACCCAGAAAATTGTAAGGTTTGTGTAGCTCAGAATGCCAAGATCATGGGGTTGATTCCATAAACTAATAATGTATACTTTAAATTTACTGTAAACCGCAGTACAAATTAGACCCGAACTGAAATTTCTTCCATAACTTATTCATTCCTCCTGTCAAAATTATTTTTTTCCATGGCAGACTGTCCATATTTTCATAAAATGTACAAGATAGTCATTTATATTGGACTTAAGGACAGAAAAAAAATAAATAGCGTAATATCTGGTCTGTTATAGTAATAGTCTGTATAGTATTAAACCCTCTAATTTGTTTACTCTTCAAGTTTGTGGCTGCTAAAATGTTTTACATGATTTTGAAAGAAGTGTCTATGAGCCTATAAAGCCTTAAAATAATTAAATATTATTACAATTTTAAATAAATTATTTTATTTTAACGCCTTATAATATATCCATGTGATGAAATTCTTAGTTTTCAGCAGCCATTATTGCAGTAAATTATTCTAATTACAATGGTTTGGTGCTTAAGAAACTTCATTTTTCAGAAATATTTGATGAATATGATGTTCAAAAGAGCAGCTTTTATTTGAAACAATGAAAAATAATGTACTCTATTATTTGGTCAATTTAATGTACCCCAGCTGAATAAAGCATTCATTAAAAATTAGGAGGAAAGGTGAAAAAACATTATTGCCCTTAAACCTTTGAGCGGTTTCTAAAACATTAAATAACACTGGAATCACTTGTTAGAATAGGATAACATACAAATGAACTGGCCAAAGTAAATAAAAAAGTATTTTTGCTTTTGTAATATTGCTTAATTGCTGTAACAGTGCTGGGCAAATGTGACCTTGTGAAAAAATTCCAGATTTAAAATGCACACTCTCATAGACACACAACACCACAGTGCCAACAGCTGCATCCTGGGGAACAAAAGACCACTGTGTAGACACAATTTCCCTCTGGCCACACTGCCACAAGGCATAGGAACACGCACATATTCTCACAAAGTACACAAAGCGGCCCGTGACAAACTCTGTGAGAGTGATCCGGTTCAGCACGTCCGAGACATTCACAACCACCATCTCCCCCCAGAGGAACCCAGACAAGAAAAGCGTATCATTTTTAGCCCGACTTCAATTAACCGCAAGTCTCCAAACATCTCTCTCTCTCTCAAACTACTTCAGTAAGCCACAGAACTAAAAGGTTTTGTTTGCTTAAAATAGCATCTTCACATTTCGAAAGTCGACAAGATGCACGACGTCTAGTGTCTGACAGCCAAAGAAAACTGATGTTTGGATCTAACCAGTCCTGATCTGGGCTTGTAAACCAGACATTAAACACTTAAGAGACTTTACCTAGCGCTAATTCACAGAGGAGATTAGCATGGAGCCTGGAGCTAATGAGAGGAGCTTTCTCTGTTCCTTCGGCGCTCCTTCTTTTGCTCAAACAAAACATTAGCAGATAATGTAACGGAATTAAGAAGACAAAAGATTCAGATTGGATATTGATCAGAGGAGTGAGGTGGCAGCATTTCGGCTGGTTAAGCCTGTGATGAGGTGATTGATCCACAATGCTTGTCCTCACGTCTCAAGCTGTCTGGCAGGACTATAGTCTGCCTGACAAAGGCAGTGAATAGAACCATGAACCAGTCCGACATTGGGACACAATGAATGCAGAACACTCACTGCAAAACCGTGTTTAAAAGGATGACAGACAACGGATGACAAAAAGACAGAAACACAACTACAAAATCAATGTAAATTTAGGCGTCAGATAATGCACGGTCTTGTATTGGTATGTAGAAAGTTGGTATAAGCACTCAGTAATGATGTAGAATGTTCAATATAAGTGTTCAGCAATGATGTTGAAGGTTCAATAAGTGTGACTCCGATGCCTGCTGATCTGAGACCAGCTTTAAAGATCAGAGCTGAAGGCTTGGATTCTAAAAGACAAGCACTGATCTCCACCAAGACAAGGGCCGCAGGGATCAATGTAAAATCAATGGTAATTGTCAGTGTTTGTCTATGCGGCCGGATCAGAGATACCAATTAAACCTAGCAGCAGAAAAACTAAAGAAAGTAGACATAAATATGTACTATATAGCAGTAGGCCTGCACAATATATGGTTTCAGCATCAATACTGCACTGTGATCACTCGCAATAGTCACATCGCAGGACCTGCAATGTTGAGTTTGTATTATAATTTATCATTTGCATGTGTTTTTGAGGCCTGTCACTGTATGATGATTTAAAAAGCATTCAGGCATAAAAAATTGTACCATTTGTAATTTTAATAACAATTCATTTTGTGGAATTAATTTTATATTGTTTATTTAATTACTATACCTGATAGACTGTCAGACTTGGAAAATTATAACATATCAACTGTATATTTTTCTTTATTGTATTTATTTATAGATTGTATATTATATTTTATGCAGATTCACTCCCACTGCAGAATCATCCCAAATCAATCTAAAATGATCAATTCATGAAATTGAAATTATGAAATTGTATTCATATCGCAATATATATTGTAGATTAACAAAATACAGCAATGTTAGATTTTTCCAATGTTGTACAACCCTGTATAGCACTGACCACATACAACAAAATGAAACAAAACTGTACATCATGGTGTCGCAAGATGCAACCTGAAAAAGACAGAAATTCTTCTCCTTGCATTTTCAATTTACAAGCTATTCACAAATTAAAAATATATGGAATAAAAGCGGATTTTTTAAAAGTTGTATTTTTAGGCTCATTGTTTTTAAAATGACATTGTGAACCAGGGCGTCACAGTGGTGCAGTGGGTAGCACGATCGCCTCACAGCAAGAAGGTCGCTGGTTCGAGCCTCGGCTGGGCCAGTTGGCATTTCTGTGTGGAGTTTGCATGTTCTCCCTGTGTTGGCGTGGGTTTCCTTCGGGTGCTCCGGTTTCCCACCTATACATGCGGTATAGGTGAATTGGGTAAGCTAAATTGTCCGTAGTGTGTGGATGTTTCCCAGTGATGGGTTGCAGTTGGAAGGACATCCACTACGTAAAACATATGCTGGATAAGTTGGCGGTTCATTTCGCTGTGGCGACCCCTTATTAATAAAGGGACTAAGCCGAAAAGAAAACGAACGAAACGAACATTGTGAACCAGAACTAAATATATCAATTTCTGTTTTTGTCCAGACCAAACATAGCAGGAGACATAAATTCTTGAATGAATGTTGGGAACATTGTGCTGCTTAATAATTTTGTATTTTTGTTGGAACCATGAAACACATTGTTATTTGAAATGTATATCTTAGGAACCTTAGTGAACAAAAATATGTTATTTATGTTATATTATAAAATATGTTATATTATTATATCTTACAAACCCCACACATGCTAATGTATTTCTGTATACTTGATTTGCTTTCTTAAAACTCCAAGGATATAAAGCATTAAAATATTTCCCATATTAAGTCCCAGACAGATCGGCAGCATATCTGAGTCAATGAATATTAAAAGCTCTTAGCTGACATGCTACAATTACAAAATCTTAAGTCTACTATAATTATTATTAAGAAGAACTTTAATAATGAATGTAAAAAGAAAGTCTCAAAGTTACAGTAAATTGCTGTTTTATTAAAGTCGTTATTCCTCTTCTAACAGGCACTCTCTGCATACTGTGCACAAAAGCAGCCGCTGTAGAGATCACTACTTAAGTTTTACACAGAGCCTTAAGAGACTTACTGCTTTAACAATGTGATCTTGAGACATGTATGAGATGCTTACTGTTCATGTTCTTAAAGATGTTGAGGATGGGAAGAATCTGTCTGTAGTACGGGACCAGCGCTTCACCCACCATCTCTGCTGAAACAACCAGATGCTGCAGAACCTTCAGCGTGGTACAGATGACCTGTCTGTTCCTTGTGTTCAGGGCATCTGGAGACAGATTGTACAGAGGGTAAAGAGAAGCTACAGAAAACAAAGGATTTTGGCAATGTGTGAAAAGTGTTTGTTATGAACACTAATGAGATATTATTTTTGCACTTTCTTGCTCCTAGTTTACATTCAAAACCTGAAAAATGTTTCCTTCACACATTCTGTACGGATGGAGGAAGGTGTCAATTCTCGTAAGAAGCTTTCATCTGCATCTTGCATGATTTCCCACAATCCTATGGTTCAGTGGTTAGTGGAAAGAATAACAGAGCGGCTGAAAGAAATAATTAAATTCATAAATATCCATTTTTCAATGTATGATTTGATTTCTCCTGAGAAGTAAGCTTTTACGGTAATTAAAAATATGTTTGGTTATCGCTTGAATGGCTTAATTGAATTTGTTCTAGACCATTAGACATAATGCTATGCTGTATCTGATGCCTGTCGGAAGAAGTTTTCAGGAGTTTTCAGGGAGTTAAAGGGAGAGCTTATTTACACATTTTCACACCATTCACAGACTTTTTTCTGTGAAACATAAAAGAAGATACATTGAGTCAAAGGCCACCAAAGTAGTTAACAACATTCATAAAAACAACCTTTTGTGTTCAGCAGAAAAAAAATTTTTTTTTTGGAATGACAGCTGTGTGCTGTACTTTCCCAATCATTTCCATTTGCTTGCCGCTCTCCTATATCTGTATCATACACTATGAAATTCTAATTACCAAACAAACACGCCAAACTGTTTTCCAGCAGTGTGACATTTGCACCGAAGGAGTGTTCAATAATTCATGGTGTGTGACGCGTCTGGTGGAGTGAAGATCTGTTTCTAAATCTCTTTAAATAAAGGCACCATTAATTCCACCCTCATATTAGGCTCTAAAAATGAACAACCTCATATATACCTATTCCTTCTCTAAATACCACAGGAGCGCGACATTCAGACACCTCAAGTTATTGCGCTAGTTTAACTCCTGATACAAACATCTCTACAGTCATTTCTTTGAGAGAGGGAAGAAAGTTCCATCCATCCATCCATCCATCCATCCATCCATCCATCCATCCATTTATCTATCTATCCACCCAACTATCTTTCCACACATCTAACTATCCATCCATCCATTTATCCATCATCCATCCATAAATTCCACTTAACATCCATTCATCTGTTTGTCTACCTATCCAGGCACCCACCCACCCACCTATTTATCCATCCATCTATCCATCCATCCATTCATCCATCCATCCATCCGTCTGTTTGTCTATCTATCCATGCACCCACCCATCCATCTATGCTAACCTAACAATCCATTTTTCCACATGCTAACCATCCATCCATTTATCCACCTAACATACATCTGTCTATTTATCTATCTATCTACGCATACACCTACCCATCCATCTATACAAACATTTTTTTTCAAACAGCAATCCAGCAGAATGAAGATGATTTATGTAATCATCCAACAGGATCTCATTTATTCTTGATTGTGGCCTTTGATTGGGTGAGTGCAGAACATCACCCTTCTGATTTTCACTCTCTTCAGTGTGACCTTCGCTGTATGTGTAAGGTCAAGTTTTTATTTAGTTTTAAATAACTGTCTCTAGCAAGCTTTTGTGTTAGTCTGATGTGCTGTGCTAGGTTTATGCTAACATCGGGGTCAGCTGTGCTTACAGAACTGCCTAACTGAATTTATTCCTTGTGACACAGATTCAACATGGTGCTGGAAACATTTGTCAGTTTATGATCTACAGTGATATTACAGCATCACACGATTGCTGCAAATTCTGTTGTTTCGTTTTGGTGAGCCTGTGTGAAATGCAGCCTTTGTCAGTTTGTTGTTTTTAGTTAAAAGAAGTGTCAGTAATTCAGTAAAAGTAAACATGTGATCTTCTGTTGTAGCTCATCTGTTTCAAGGTTTGACATGGAGCATAAGCTTGCTTTTTGCACTTTCCACGCTGAATGGTTCTGTTTATTTAGCCATTGCATTCTTTGCTGATCCAGTCCAGTGATAACAGATATGTTTTCAATTTCCATGGCAATGCTGATAACAGAACTCTTTGGAATGTAGTACAAATGTTATGTTATGTTAACAGCAATATACTGTAGACTGGTTTTGGACTCCTTTTTAGCTCATATTTACTTCAATATATAAAAGAACAATAAAACAGTGCGCTTCTGCTCTGTCAGCTATGAAAACATACCAGACAGGCAAACTTATGCACACATGCGTTCTACCAGCACAGCTCAGCATGTTAGTCTAACCGTGCCTAGAATTCAGTGCTGAGAATGGTTTATTATCATGCCATGCCATACCAGGCTTTCATGAAAATACAGCTGGAACCATACCTAACTGTTTTAAGAACTGTTTGGCCTAATAGTGGAAAAGCAACTATAGCATTATTTCTGGCAGGTCTTCCAGCGGATCCATGTCTACCTGTATTATAACACCAATCATATAAGGTTGTTTCAGTTCATTATTCATTCATTCATTCATTCATTTTATTTTCAGCTTAGTCTCTTTATTAATCAGGGGTCGCTGACTTATCCAGCATATGTGCTATGCAGCAGATGCCCTTCCAGCCACAATCCAACATTGGGACACACACATACACTACGGCCAAATTAGCTTATTCAATTCACCTGTACCGCATGTCTTTGGACTGTGGGGGAAACCAGAGCACCTGGAGAAACATGGGGAGAACATGCAAACTCCACACAGAAATGCCAACTGACCCAGCCGGGGCTTTAACCAGCAACCTTCTTGCTGTGAGGCGATCATGCTACCCACTGCGCCACCGTGACGCCTTCAGTTCATTATTTAGCAGCTTATTATTTTGTTCAGGAGTTAATCACCCACCTCCATGCCCAACTCTTCCTCTTGTCCAGTCAGGACTTGCCATTGGTTATTTATTGCCCAGTGAGTCAGACCACTCAATTACTGTATGTTGTTCTATAAAATAGTCACTTAGAACATAAATGATATCTGCTACATTAATCATTAATGTTGCTGTTGTTCTGTTCACCCTAGGGGGTTAGTCATACTCTGCCTGCTCCTATCTATGTAAGTCTGCATGAATGGGCAGGGAGTGCCCAGAACAGAACCATATCTCCAACCCAAAATGTATGTTAGTTTTAATCTTTGACTTTAGGGATGCTCTTCTGCAGAGTCAGACCTCAGTTATAACAAGTGTTTATTTGTATTACTGTTGTCTTTCTATCAGCTCAACCGGCTATTCTCCCCTTATAAAGTATTTTCGCCAACAAAACTGACATCCACTGGAATGGATTGTTTCTTATTTGGACCATTCTCTGTAAGCCCCCAGAGATGTCTGTGTGAAAATCGCAGTTGATCTGCCATTTCTGAAATACTCCGACCAGTCAGTCTAGGCCAACCTGGCACCAACAACCATGTCATGTTCAGAGTCACATAAATGCCATTTCCTCTTTATTTTGATGCTCAGCTTAACTTCCTCTTGACCACATTTTTTTGCTGTGATTGGCCGATTAGATATTTGCATTATCAAGCAGTTGAACAGGTGTACCTAATAAAGTGGCCAGTGAATTTTTTTTTTTAATAAAAAGTCAAGAAAATTAACCTATCAAAACTCACAATGTAAATATAACTCACAGAATGACAAATGATTTAACATTCTAAATTACATACATTACAACTTTAAACGTGCCTTTTTGCTTTGTTGCAAAATCATTTGATAGTGTTGAGGAATAAAAAAAGCCAAATGTTCAACAACCCCTGGCTAACAATAATGCATTGACATCCAATATTGTTCTCATAACACTGGATTCTCCTTCAGATCATTGAACCCTCAAAGGCCTTTGGCCAAACTCCAGAAGGGAAATGCATTTTCAGCATTTTAAGGTTTGTTTTTCCATAAGCCAGATTTATGTAGTGTGACTGCTTTAAAGCTTTTGTGGGCCCCTTGGTAGCCTCCCTTCTTTTTTGTGTTTTTTAATATGCATTATTTATAAATTCTTTTTTAATGCTTCATACTTTCAAGTTGTTTAGATGAAATGCAAATCACTGAAGACAGACTGATGCCATTTTAGCGATTTAATCACTTTGGAGAGAAATTGATATTTTGGACCCAAGAGTGCCAAGTTTCCCCTTAATGCCACTCACTTTTGATAGGGATGATGAGCTGTGGAATAACAGGAAGGACTTTATTTCCGCCATGCTCCAGCATGTCATGGATCCCCTGTCGAGCAAAGAACTCGTAAGGGTGAACTGTCTCGCACAGTCCATCAAAGAACAGGGGGAGGTAGTGATGGTAGTCCAGTTTCTCAATCTCCACCTGTTTAAAACACACACATGCATACAGGGTCAGAGTTATTCTAAATGCGCCTGTTCACAATGAAATGAACGAGGGGCTTCAAAGAAGTGAAGGCTAAAGGGTTTGTGTGTTTTTAAATAACCCCCCTTTGCATCTGTCCTCAACAAACACTTACAAGGTTCAATTCGCATAAAGGGCAGCCCTCGTTTTAGTGGCCCCAAGCATGCCAACGTACATTCTGGAGGGGAGACTAGAAGGGACAGCTGTTCAGGGGCTTTATAACCCCCAAACATGGGACTTCCTGCTGGATCACACATTCACACCTGTTCTGCTCGGGTTATGAGCATGGAAATAGACGTGAATAGACTAGGCCTGTTTCCTGCCCTTGAGTATTTGACATAGAGTCACACAAATATATTACCACTTTTATGTTGGTGACAGTCTCTGTCAGTTGGTTTTATGAAACTGTGTTTAAACTTTTTAAAAATAAATGTAGTTCTTTTTTTGAAAGAGAAAAAAACATTACCTGAATATTTTAACTGCTTGTATTTATGCATTTAGCAAATGCTTTTAACCAAAGCAACTAACAAAAGAGGAATGAAGCAATTTATTAAAAATTACAACACAATGCTAGTTTTTTAGACATCCAGATCAGATAGCAAACTACAGAAGAGAACAAATGTGAAAAAAAATTCAGCAGGAGTTGCAAACTCATTGCACTAGAGAGACACAGGAAGGGTGAAAGCTTTGGTGAAATGAGTGATTTATTAATATTTTTAGTCATTGTTGTGAAGGAACAACAACAATGTGGATGCCCTTCCAGCCGCAACCCAGTATTGGGAAACACACAAACACTCTCACATTCACGCACACACTCATACAGTACGGCCAATTGTGTTTACATATCCCTTTACTCAATTAACTTATACTGAATGTCTTTGGACTGTGGGGTAAACCGGACCACACGGAGGAAACCCACACAAACACGGGGGGAACATGCAAGCTGAGAAATGAAGAAATGCCAGCTGGCCCAGCCAGGGCTCGAACCAGTGACCTTCTTGCTGTGAGGCGACAGTGCTAACCACTGAGCCACTGTGCCGCCCCAGTTGTAAAACAAATAATTTTAAAACAAACTTAATAAATAAATGAAACAACATTATCCTGGATATGTTGTCTGAAATCTATTTAATATATTATTAAAATTAATCTTTTATTTTATAAAGTTTTCATCATAAGTTATTTTA
Source organism: Danio choprae (assembly GCA_903798125.1). Classification (NCBI taxonomy): domain Eukaryota; kingdom Metazoa; phylum Chordata; class Actinopteri; order Cypriniformes; family Danionidae; genus Danio; species Danio choprae. The sequence goes on along the minus strand of CAIGQW010053273.1, from coordinate 6,925,998 downwards.
ATATCAATATACAGTAATTTACGTAAATAATGTTTATGTATTTTCGAAATGTACTATTTTATTGGAAAATTAAAATATTTTGTTGTGCTGTTCTATTTCTTGTAGAGTTATAGTGGGGTAGTTAAATACGTGTGTGTGTGTGTGTGTGTGTGTGTGTGTGTGTGTGTGTGTGTCATATGACCCTTCAACAACTGTTCTTTGTAGTCATGGCGTCATTGATACCTGAAGTTGTGAGCTTGAAAGTGGCCAGATCTCATCAAACCCCTCCTCAGAGATGAAAGCATGCTTGCACACACTCACACACGCACGCACACACTGAAAGCACTGATTGCTTAGAGCCAATTTACTGGCTAACCTTGACCTTTTCTGACTTGGTCAAGATCATCTTGGTGAGTCATACAGCAGAACTCAAGTACAAAAGCAAATATGTGCAGTGCGCCGGCGGAGAGATGATACTCACTCACAAACACGCACATACACACAAACACGCACGCGCACACACACACAAACACGCACACACACACACAAACACGCACACACACACACACACACACACACACACACATACACACACACACACACACACACACACACACACACACACACACACACACACACACACACACACACACATACACACACACACACACATAAAAAAAAAGAAATAGGAGACACATGCAGCTAAGCACAGACAGATGTCTCCTATCAGCGGGGTGATGTCTGTAGGACAGAGTCTCAGACTTTAGCATTAATCAGTGCACAACACTGTGAGTGTTTGTGTGGGCGGATCAGGTTTTACATTATGAGAACTAAATGTCCCAACATGGATATTAAAACAACAGCATTGTGTTGACCAGACACCAACAATGGCTCCTATAAATAATAATGAATCTTTAAGGCAAGAACACTGCTGGCAAAAAAAGTTTTGGGCTTTTCATAATGTCACACCTCCTGCACGTTCTGTCAGCCCCGATCACCAGTCACACTCTCCAGCCACTACACAACGCACTCAATCACCAGATTACTAATCACGCTCACCTGCGCACTCATCACATTCACCTGCTCCCGTCATCACCACCACTCTATATATACTCATGCACTCCGTTCAGTCATTGTCCGGTATCTTCTTCACTTGGTCGCAACTCTCTCAGTCTGCTCATCTGGATCCTCCGCCAAGACTATCCGTGACTCATCTTACCCAGAGACTAACCCCTGTCATCGGCTTGCTCTACTTAAGGGAAGTGACTTCATTGAACTGTTTGCATGCACCGCTCGGTGCGAAGATATACTTGTGTTTAATAAACACTGTGTGAAAAGATATCCTTGTCTTCTGTGATCCGTGACACATAAAGTGTTTTATTGTAATTAAAAGAAAACACCCAAATGCACTTTTTAAATGTTTTGAAGTCTTTTGTCGTAGCACTTCAGGTTACTTAAACTTTGCAGCTTCATCTATATGTATAATCTGAAGGTTTTTTTGTACAGAAGAATGTTCATACATAATTTATATAATATTATAAACAACATTTTATTCTACAAAAAAAAAGCAAAAATGAGTTTGTTTGTGGGTTCTACATTAAAGGAAAACAATTCCTTAATTCAAGATTTTGTATAAACCTAATAGTATTTATTGGAAAGTTTTTTATATATAAGTTTAAATATACTAAATGTAAACCAAATTTTGTATTTTTTAAACGAGAATTTAATCTGTACTTCAATACCATTTCAAAGTCTCATAATAAGAAAGCAATTAAACTTCTAAAACATGTACTTTATTTCATATTCTGCTTTAATTTGTGTTATTTTTTCATGTGCCCTCTTTCTTCTTTTTTTTACTTTTTATTTTATTTTATTAATTTTGCATTGTTTGTATTATACTTATTCTTCTGCATTTTCATTTTAATTGACTGTCATTGCAATAAATGTTTTTTTAAATGTTTGTTTGTGAAATTTATGGCCATTTATCGTATCTTTTGTATTATGGTGTGATAAAGAGAGATAACCAAAATTGACTGATTACATTAAGACTCAAAAGACATTTTGATTCCATTAAGACATTTTTGAACATGACCTCACCAAATAAATTATATGCAAAATATTTGTTTCGTTTTCATTTCGGCTTAGTCCCTTTATTAATCTGGGGTCGCCACAGCGGAATGAACCACCAACTTATCCAGCATATGTTTTACGCAGCGGATGCCCTTCCAGCTGCAACCCATCTCTGGTAAACATCCATACACACCCATTCACACTCATACACTACGGACAATTTAGCTTACCCAATTCACCTGTACCGCATGTCTTTGGACTATGGGGGAAACCGGAGCACCCGAAGGAAACCCACGCCAACACGGGGAGAACATGCAAACTCCACACAGAAACGCCAACTGACCCAGCCGAGGCTCGAACCAGCGACCTTCTTGCTGTGAGGCGAACGTGCTATCCACTGCACCACCGTGAGGCCCATATGCAAAATATCACATATTTAATTCAATTATTACTCATTTGGACAGGGAGTCAATTCTTAATGTAACCAATCAACTGCAAAAGTATAATGACTACAGTCAGTATATTTCTTTACCCTATTTACCTACAGTGTTTTGCTGCACACAGACTTAAGTTGAAGAATAGGTCATATGAATAACTCATTATTTAAAGAAGAAATAAAAATAGTCAATAAAAAGTATGCCATGATAGAAAAGCACATATATGTGTGCAGATCTGGGGCCTCACGGTGGCGCAGTGGATAGCACATTCGCCTCACAGCAAGAAGGTCGCTGGTTCGAGCCTCGGCTCGGTCAGTTGGCGTTTCTGTGTGGAGTTTGCATGTTCTCCCTGTGTTGGCGTGGGTTTCCTCCGGGTTCTCCGGTTTCCCCCACAAGTCCAAAGACATGCGGTATAGGTGAATTGGGTAAGCTAAATTGTCCGTAGTGTAAGAGTGTGAATGGGTGTGTATGGATGTTTCCCAGAGATGGGTTGCAGCTGGAAGGGCATCCGCTGCGTAAAACATATGCTGGATAAGTTGGCGGTTCATTCCGCTGTGGTGACCCCAGATTAATAAAGGGACTAAGCCGAAATGAAAATGAATGAATGAATGAATGTGTGCAGATCTCCAAATAATGTTGTGAAAGGTTAAAGGGATATTGCGGGTTGTGAGATTCAATGGGTATTATTAGTTATTGCGAATTCAGTGGCAGCACGTGTGCTCGTTATAAGCAAATGTGCTGAATCACCTTGATAAAATTCACACTCCTATACAGAGAAAAAAAAAGAGAGAAACAAAACACTTCCTATATCCGTTTCTTTCTTGCACACAGTCTAGGTTTGTAAATCACAATTACAAAGTTGTATCTTGACTATTATCTTGTTTTAATTAATTCATAAAGCATAAATGTACACTTTCTTTCAAAAATCTTTGAAGTTGGTTAAGAACTTACATTTTTTAAAATGTTTAAAATTATTCTTTAAAAAATATATTCTTAAAAAGAGTAAACAAAAAAGAGAAAAAATATTACTACTATTTGTCAGGATATGTCTACATTATTAAGCAACAATTACAAAATCACTGATTAACTATAAATTCAGTAGTTTAAATGATAAAATATATAATAAACCTTTTTAAAAAATCAACAGATACAGTTCATAGTTAAATACACTTTAACACACTTCCTTAACTCATTCTCTCTCACACAGCTACTGTACGGCATATCATACATCTTTCAGCGAAGCACTATAAAGCTGCTTAATAAAATGAATATAAATAATAAATATATAATTAAAAATATGAATAAAACACAGCATGTTTTCTTTTAATGCAGTGTGTCTGACAAACTTATAAAAGCAATAAAGGCACTGAAGGCCATAAACTTTTTCTACATCTTCCCTAACAACAACCTTCATGCCTATATTTCACAACACACACAATTGCAGTTTTCATTTCACAGCCCACATTAAAACATTACAGCATTCACACAGCTTGTGTTCACTAATCCGATAAATTCCACTTCCTGTCACTCATTTTCCATTTCAATATCCTGTGGGGTGTGGCAAATTTCATTCAAATTCCTATTTGTGAAGAGCAAGACAGCCAATTCTTGAATTGTGAATTGTGCCCGCTCCTGGTGTGTTAGTGCTTGTCCTTTAAAAGGATTTTGATAGCTCTCACGTCTGTCAAACTATTTGTGTAACATATTGATTTAGAGCTGCCGGAGATGTTAAAGGGAAGACAAATGATTTGTCACCAGTGCAGAAACAAAGAAATATGAGGAGCATCACACATGCTGCGTCTCTGACATGCATAAACCACAGCGAGCAAAACGGCTCAAGGAAAAAACCATTGTGAGATTATAATGCAAAATAAGATATGGCAATATGGCCAAAAAATTATAGTATCACATTTTTTTTCATACAGAATGAAATAGTCCACAATCGTATTACTTTATTACTAAAGTAAAAGTATTCAAAAAATATTCATGTGTTTATATATATTTATTTATGTGTGTGTGTGTGTGTGTGTGTGTGTGTGTGTGTGTGTGTGTGTGTGT
>CAIGQW010053273.1:6887102-6914167 GCA_903798125.1 Danio choprae | reverse complement strand
ACACCTTTTTTCTTAGCAGTTCATTTCTCAGTATAACATATTTGTAGTTTACAGTTAAAAATGAAAATAAACGTTAATTAACTGTTACTTTTGACAGTAAATTACTGTTAATGTAGAAAATAACAGCTTTATGCTGTATTTCCAAAAACAGTAACCAACTGTAAATTTCAACAACAGCTAGATCCTGTTAATTTTAACTTACTGTTTCTGTATGGGCAAAAAAACTGCATAAATAGCAATGTGAAATCACATTATACTATTTTTGATTCAGCATTAAATTAAATATTAATGTTATTAATCAACATCACTCCTCATTTGCCATCTGGATTTAAACAAATGCTTTTTTAGCTACCGTGGTTGCCATGGCAAGAAAGCATTTGCCTTAAATGTAAATGTAATTACAACTTCATTACTGGTTAGGTCTGAGTTCATTAGCAACACTATCTTTAACAAAAGAAGAAGAAAAAAAGAGATTTTGCTTGGGCATGAGCAATGAGGTGCGTTCAGAGGTCTAGGATTAATTCCCTCGGTGTCTGGTTTAGAGCTTGGAGGTACGCAGGCAAGTATACTGAGTTATCAGTTCTGTTCTCTCCCTATGAGGATGTTCTTAATAAGTCCTGGACCAGGAGTGCCTGGAGACTCTCGCCAAACCCATTACACATGCTGATCTGATTGCCTTCATTCATTATTAAATCAAAATGCTGCGTGGCCTTCATGTCGGCCACTTTATGAGACTTTAAAATTTAAACACTTGGAAACTGACTGGTAATTTTGACTAAACCGTCCAGTAAATAGGGGCAGTGAGTGTTACGCCCATTCCACTCCCGGATGCTATTGATGATGCTAACGCTTCAAACACAACCTGCTTCCCGTCAATGAGAGCTCAGAGACTAATTAAACTGAGCATGATGCTGACCAATTACACACAAAACAAGCTCGTTAGAGCACTGTAAGCCTGTTTTATTAATAACCCCATTTATTACCATAATCAGCTCACTTTTATCTGTAAACATCAAAGGGATACAACTCTGACATCTCTACTAGAATGTAATTTTCTACGTTTATTTTTCTTCTTACTGTGTGTATAAATTGCCTTAAAAAGTTGCTGTTTGAATGTAAGCAAGCAAATACTAACTCTGTGGCCAAATTTTTAGTGCAGTGATCAATGGGTATCTGACAGTTCTTTTAATCCTAATTGATTCAGTATGTAATGAAATTCAGTTTGCTGTTGAAAATTCTGCTTTGCCATCACAAGAATAAATTACATTTAAAAGAAATTTAGACAGAAAAAGAATTTGTAATATTTGATGATAATATTGTTCTTATAGTATTTTTGATCAAATACATGCAGTCTTGGTGAGTTTAGTGAGACTTTAAAGGGCCATGCAGGGAGGAACTGCTGGAAGAGTGTAGTTTTAATGGAATTTTTGATAGCGCACGCCGTAACTTAGATGCACTCAGTAGGTGCAGAGAATAGTGTCAGACAGCCGTGTGTGTATAGACTATCCTGTCACAAAATGCGGCGAAAAACCAACACAATGTTACGATACATGATAGTTTGATTAAGGTGTTTACATGTTTACATTCGGAGAGCAGCATTTACACCGAATCTTTCAATCCATAATATTGTAGTGATATTAACGTACTGTAAACGTAGTACCTAAATCATTTTGACTAAAATATGTCTTTAAAAAGATACTAAATAATTTTGTCATCTGAATAAACATAAACAAAGAACACTGATTACACACTTACCAAATCAGTAGAGACAGGACAATCAACACAAACTGGAACCGCGTTTTTTTAAAAGGTAGTTGAGTAGCAAATCCGGATTTCATCATTTCCAGATGTAAAAAAAAGCTCTTGGGTAAAAAATGTTCCTTACAAACATATTTTTGTCTCGTGTTAGCAGACCACTGTAATTCATAGCGGGGAAATGAAAACAAAACCTTCGTTGCAGCACATTTATAAACGCAACACTGATGACCCATGTCTCCAAACAATTCTTCCTCTTCATCTTGTTTTAATTATGGTTAGCAACACAATGTGGCATCTGTCTGCCGTCTGAATTTTGTAACAGGTCAAAACAGTCTTCGAAGCTATATCATGCATATTAATAAAGTTGCACCTCATTCACAATAGAGCGTGCTGATTGGTTCGAACCAAGTGTTTCTCTTGAATTAATGATAAAAACTCAAAGACGTCACGTTGTACCCGTCAGTACAGACATCCAGTCTCCACGCTGGAATTTACACAAAGACGTAGTTTTAAAATTGATTTTCAAACCGGAAGAACACATTTTTTTGGAGCAATTAAAAGTCATGTAGATCAGTCATTTCATCAGCGGATTGCTTGTATGTCAGCTCATAGACAGACTAGCTGATCGACACTGCTTTGAAACGCTCCTGTGTCCCTGTATCTGTGTTTACACTCTGTGAACAGCAGTGAAGAATGGTGAAGCGATGAACATCACACAGTCACAGTCATTTCTGTTGAGCATGTGAACACAATGACCAATCAGCGGTGTTTAAATACGTGCTCAACAGCATTTAAATGTTGGCAGGAAATTTACATTTTTTACATTTCAGTACCGACTGGTATTGAATTGAATACTTTTGACAACCCTAAAACATGGTTTAACCCATTCCAAACTTTTATAAGTGTTTTAAAAAAATATATCAACAAAAACTATTTTTCAGTTCAGAGTTTTGCGTAAAACGTATTAAAGTATAAGTTCACTAAAAATAACACACTCTGCTATCTCAGAGCCCATTGCGTAATTCTGAGGAAAGAGCTTCACGGAGCCAGAAAGTCAAGAAGTATGAAAACAGCAGAGTAAAATTAAGATAAATAATATATGTAAAAAAACATGATTTTTTTAAACGAAGCACAAAAACAATAGAGTGCACTTTCTAAACACAATCAATCGACAGACTGATCACCCATGCTTGTTGGTGATCTCTTTTGATATTAATCTTCCACTTTACACTTGTAAAATGCATAACATGACAATTAAGACGTGGCCTTTTATAAGACACAGATACCATATGCTCTGCACTCTTTCATTTCTCTAAACTTTGTTAAATGTGGCCACATTGCATCTGCAACACCCACAGTAAATGAAGGACTTCCGATTACTTCACCACTGCAAACCGGTATGATGCCCCTTTAGTCTGACCACTTTAAACAGGCCTCAATTATGAGCAGCCGTTTTAATGAGCAGATGAGTGAGAGTGCAGCTGCAGGCAGAGACCTGTTCTCCAGCACTCCAGATCGGCCAGACGGAAGCTGCCAGCGACCGGCTGACCACTGCTGTGCCCAGGGCTCAATCTGCACACTCAGCTGCTCTTTATACCCCTCTATTAGACTTTCTCTCTTCCTCTGTCTGCCTCTCTCCCTCCTTTCTAATCTCTCCGGGCTCTTTTGCAGGATTTTAATTAAATCATAATCAGAGTAGAAGTTTTCTGACAGATGTTTGTTTGTGCTAATGTGTAAGAAGAGCTTTCCGAGGTCACACTTGAGCAGCTTGCAGATCTTACACTGAGCAGCATTGTTTAATATGTCAAACGTTCTCTACAAGCACAACACGACTGATTCAAAGATGTCTGATTCTGCAGAAAATGATGGCACGCAATATAAAGTTGATATTATGAGAGCTATCATTTTTTTAATGCGGTATAAACCTGAAATGACAGCACGGAGAGCCGAGCCGTGCATCTTTTCACAGTCTGCAGATCTGTTAGAGATCTGTGCTCTCTTCTTCCACGCCACATAAAGCCCTCAATGTTCCTGCAGGCGCCAGGCAACACACACATGATGCTGTTACTCCTCAACCCTCTATCTTTGTCAGGGTTATTTATTGCATTTTATTGCACATGTAAGAAAAGGCAAAGAGTGTTGAGGTGAAAGCAGGTCCTGCTACTGTACTGTCGTATATTAGATGTTTAAAAGGGACCCGAAGACATTTTTTTTTTATAACTCACAAGATATTATAAATTCGCAAGCCATCTTTCAGTGTAAGATACATATTTGTCACCATGTGGGAAAGACAAGAACATAAAACTGAATTATAATACAATTACCGTTACGTTGCTTACTGATTTAAATTCAAGTTTGAGGCAGTAAGCTTGTTTTGGATTTAGAGAACATTACACATTTAAAGCAAAAGCAACCATGTAGAATAAGATCATGCAGAATATGGACTTTATAACTGACAATATCTTAATAACAGGTATGTATGTAATAAGACACAAGTTAAAAGTGAGAATTGGTCCTTAAACTAAAGTGTTAATGTATTATTTGTAATGTTTCCAATGGGATCAAGACTTAATTTTAAACACTACAGTTTTTTGTTACAAAACACTGAACTTTTTTGTTACAAAAGTAGAATGTTAATACAGAGTATGTTTACACATGATGTGCTTAAACCAACCAAATTGTTCCTCATGCATACGTTTTGCATATAAACGTTTCCAAAATGATCCCTTTTCACACAGATTCATGAATAACACCTAAAAGCTATTATGTGTCCCAGGCCAGTAGTCAGTTATATCACTTTACAGTTAGTTAGTTAGTTAGTTAGTTAGTTAGTTAGTTAGTTAGTTTATTGATCTCGAAGGAAACTCCAGTAGCCCACCACAACTTTTTTTTTTTTGGTTGTCAAGCACTTGCCTAGACTGAACAAATAATACACAAATAATAAGTCCATGATGACTTTTTCACAAAACACATTTGTGTAGTTTACATGAAGACAAATCTCCAGTGTTAAAGGGGTGGTTCACGGTGTATTTTTAAGGCTTGGTTGGGTTTTTAAGATGTAAAGCAATGCGTGCTCATGCTTCACTTCCACAGAAAATCCCGTTATTATTTCATATATCTTACTTTGATAATATACAGCTACTCAGCTAACATGAAAACGACTGTCATATTTCCTAGACATGTCTTTTAGAAGCCCAAATACAGAAACAGAAGAAGCTCAGAAGAAGCTCTGTGGAATAGCAGCATTTGGACGGCATTTTAGCTTTCTCTGCTATAACTTTAAAGCGCATCTGGCCACGCCCCGTTGCTGCGCAGGTTGTGTGTGCGTGGTGAATGCGTGTAACCTGAAGCATTTATGATCTCACTAGCCCGGATGTATTTTTTTGTAGTCCCCAAATTCGTTCGCTGTAGGCTTTGCTAAGCTAACTCTATAAAAGCCAACATCTCCTTTTCCATTGAACTTTGAGCGTCTTACATTCAGAGATGTTGTTTATGTTCACACAGCTACATTACACATCAACTAAAGTTTAAAATATGATATCGTAGAGGACCACCGCTTTAAGTAAATGCCCTTAACACTTTATAGTATGGGACGCATCAGTATTACAATTTTTGACCAATACTGATACCCAATAATTGTTTTGGAACCTGATAACCAATATACAGGCCAATAAATGCACATGCATTTTCAAAATGCAAATAAATACAGTATACAATTTGTTTTATTTTAAAACCTTAATGGCAGACAACACATTTGTTTTAATGATGACCTAAAAATAAGCAATTATCTGCCAATACCAATATGGATGTCAGCATCACTAATTCACAGTTCATATCCTTGGTGTAATCTGGCCTCTACATTTGTGATGTCTCAGCAGCTCAATTCAGCCAATGTAGACTGTGGCCCACACAAAGAAGACCATATTACATATGTCAGACATGCCACATATGCACACTTCCATTACCTGAGGTTCATTATCTGCTCTTTCTCTGACAGCGTACATTGAACACACAGGAATGAGCCATGATGGATCCGGCAGCTCTCCGGCACAAGACATGAAGATCATTCCTCATAAAATCACTCTCTTCCATTCACAAGGTGTGTCTATGTGTGCGTATGCCGCAGTATCCACAGATGGCTGTGCTTGTAAAAGACTACCATTCTGCACACTGTCAGTTCACTAATGGCTGCCACAACCTTGATTCATTATTATCAAAGATCTGTTTCCAGAGTGCTGGCAGGGGAAAAATTATCACTTAAAAGCGCAAACAAATGCAAAAGAGGAGAGAACATCAGAGAAATCTGGGAGACAACAGCTTCAACATGAATACAACAACAGCTAGATGTGTGAAATTATTAGCAAATTCATGCTAATCGGGACAATGTGAAAGATAAATGCACAGTTTGAGATGCCACATGCGGTACTGCAGAGAAAGAGTAATAACTAAGCAACATTGCCTACATCACACGCGGGCTAAAATGCCGGCATGCATAAATGCCCAACAGGGAGCAATTCCTGCGTCTTCAACCATAAAATGGTGGTTTCGCTAAGCTGCATGGTCAGGCAAGCTTTGATGATTTGGTCATTTGGATATGATTAGTCCACTATCTGCAATAAACAAGCTAAAACCATACAGCTGACGGCAGCAGAGCCGTAAAAACAACTTGACAGGAAGATTTTATAATCCAAACTCTTTTGTACCCTCGTAAATTTAAACCTGTTCAATTCAGAGCATAGAGCGAACAAAAACACACTGCGCACACATACTGTACCAAAGACTTCTGTTGTTTTTAAATAGACCTACCTTTAACTAATACAGTAACCTACACAGAAAATATGAAACTATTGTCTTTTATTCAAAGAACATTTCTATATTGGTAAAACTTATGTGAAAATGTATGGTTTCTGGGTTTAACCTGTTTTATTCAATTTACCTTAAAGCGGAAGTGAAGCATTTAACCAAATGCGACCTGACACATTGGGTTAAATTAGGCTTTCCAGTCTCTGTGTTCAGTCCATTACTTCCACTGTATCTGTTCAGCTTAGGGAATGGAACCAACAGCGATGTTCCAAGATGGCGGCGCCCTTGCGCTAAAAGCTATAGTAAAACATGCTATTTTCTTCAAAATTGTTACATTAATCGAGTTTGTTTAATATATTTTCATTAAAGTGGAAAGCAATTTATAAAATAATGTAAACTTGACTGACTGCTCGATTTCCTAAAGCTAAAAACTAACCCCCTAGAAAAAAACTTAATGCAGGTTGGACCAAAGAAAAACTATACTTTGTTGTAGGTAGGGATCAAACGATTTTTTTAACCATCCCATCCCTAGTTGTAAGTGTAAAAATTATAAATCCAACATAATTATATACATTGTACCAAAGCAAATATATATATATATATATATATATATATAAATATATATATATATATATATATGATTTAGATTAAATTACATTTTAAAGTTTAAACCAAAGTTAAAATATGCTTGGAGAAAATTACAAACTACATTACAGCAATTAAATTACAACATTTTTAAGTTGGTTCAAAGTATATTTTTTTCCGTGTAACCAAAACCAAATACCAAAAATTATCTCAACTGTTTGTAATTAATAAGAAATTTTGAAATGTCCACATAAAATCACTGTAATGTTTCTTTTTCATAAAGTCAATATGCTAAAACCACTCTAATACGTATTCTAATAAACATAACAATACACAGCAAATATAAATCCTGCGTAAAACTGGCCAATTGTAACTACATTTAACAAATTTATTGACATTCATTAAAGGAATTCTGAATATATTATAATCACCATGTCTAACAGATTTTCCACCTTCCTTTTCACTAAGCCCTTTGACATGCAGTATGGGATTGTCTTTTCTTAAGGAATTTAAAATGTAATTACCACATTATTTGAACATAAAAATGGGTGCATTCATTTGTAACTTGTGGAGACTTCTGGAGTTGTTCCCTTCCATTTATTTTCACTGTCCTAAAACAGTTTGCTTTTTCTTCTTTTAATGGCAAACTGAAATGTATTGTTAAACAAATTGGTTTGTAGACCTAATAGTTTTATCATTGACTGCACTTAGGTATCATTCATTCATTCACTCATTCATTTTCTTTTCGGCTTTGTCCCTTTATTAATTTTATTAAGTCGACCGCCACAGCGGAATGAACCGCCAAATTATCCAGCATATGTTTTACGCAGCGGATGCTCTTTCAGCTGCAACCCATCACCGGGAAACATCCATACACACTCATTAACACACATACACTACGGACAATTTAGCTTACCCAATACAGCTGTATCACATGTCTTTGGAATTGTGGGGGAAACCGGAGCACCCAGAGGAAACCCACGCGAACACGGGGAGAACATGCAAACTCCACACAGAAATGCCAACTGACCCAGCCGGGGCTCAAACCAGCGACCTGCTTGCTGTGAAGCGATTGTGCTACCTACTGTGCCACCGTGCTGCGCACTTAGGTATTCTTGGTGTTATTTAACTGTGGCAGCTAATAAATAGCATATGTTGTTTACTTTCATAGTGAACAATTAGGTTTAAATGATGACTTAAAATGTTGTGTCAACTACGTTATGGAATGCTGCCACTATTGTGCCTTGGGGGTTTGTAGTCTTTTTGCTGTGACACACTCCTCAAGGCTGTTGGCTAGGAGGAATATTGTGACATGGCCAACCGCATCTCAATATTACTCCAAGCCAGCAGCCTTGGAAACTATATTGCAGTTTAAGGACACATTTACACACATTAAGATGCATTTTTTATCAATCACAAGTAGACTAAATTTTACTTGATTGAACTACTTCATTGTGTAAATGCTATTTTATTATGTGTTCAAAGGACCACCTATTTTTTGTCTACTGAGCTAAGATGTGATATTATAAAAAATGTTTGATCAAAAAAAAATTATGATCAAGGTATTTGTACTCTGCTGTAACAAACCACACGATCAGATGATAATCAAAATCGCCCTTTTCATCCACAAGCTTTACAATATTTTTATTTGCTTCTCTTCCCATTCACTTATAACCAGCACAAAAGGGTCATGATGATGTTGTGATGGCAATGAAACGTATGTATTGCAGTGAGCTGTAAAAGTGATGTTGGGCAAAGTGACAGTTTCAGCTAAATTCTGTTGGACAGGGCTGCGAAAAGGAGCAAAATAAAACAAGATGATGCGACAGTGATAAAACAAATAGTTGCTCTATATTTTACATTTCTGTACAGAGAGGTAATGTTTTGATCTTTTATTGGTCTCAGATAATCACATAATAATAATTTGCTGGTCAGAGTTCACCAAGCTTGAACTTTGGAATGCAGGGACATGCAAAATCTCTATGAACACAAGTTACGAGAACGCATGTTAATAGCAGGTGGAAACATAATGCGTCTCGGATGACCACTTGCAATCATATCACTGAAAATGCATATTAAGGAAGAAACAAAGCTAAAAAGAAGGGCAGAAAAATAAAGAAAATGTGTCTGAAGAAAAGGACGTGGACCAGCAGCCACAGCTCAGCATTTCAGCAGGAAGTAAGAAGAAGGACTCAAGAGTTTGTATCTCACTCCAGGTGAAGCTCATCTCCTCTCATGTACAGCTCTCACATGAAAGTATTAGCAGCTACTGTAGCCTGAGGCCATACATGCCAGCTCTGAAACCTTAATGTAGCCACAAACTCCTCTCCTGCAGCTCCCTTATCATCTTCATTTTCTCTCTCTAGGAGACATACAGACAGTTCTCTTTGTACTAAACTGTAATGGTACTGCTATATTGCTCACAGGGAGTCATACACATTTAAAGTTATTACTGCTCCGGATGACAAGTGTGTGTCTGTGTATATGTGTATGTGTGTGAATACCCACACCTCATTTCACAGGAGAGCTTGACTGTTTCACCCCATGAGCAGATATGAGGCATGTCATGTTCTAAAAGGCTGTGTGAGGACAGAGAGTGTTTGCACCCTTAGAGAATGAAGCGGTTTCAAACCATGTGTTTTCCTTGCTATTGCTTTCTGTCTCACACACACACAAACACACACACACTTGTTTAACTGATCTTGCCCGCAAAATTGGTTGTGATTTGCTTTCTTCTTTTACTTAAGACAGGGACAATATGTACATGTACACTATTTTTAAAATGTTTGGTGTCTATAACATTTTTGAATGTTTTTGAAGGAAGACTCTCTCGAAGGCTGCATTAACTGAGTAAAAAACAGGAAAACTTTTTATTTAAATATACTGTACTATATATTTTACATTTAATCCTATGAAAACAACACTGTATTGTTAGTATCATTATAGGCCATTCACGCATAATGCTTTTTGTGTATAGAAATGTGAGACACAAAGCTCAGGAATGATTTAAAAAAAGAACCTCCTCCACCATGTTGCTGTCAATTGTCATGCCTTAATTACTACTGTGAATAGAGCTTGCAATGCTTGCCCTGCCTCTGAGTCTTTCTCATTGGTACACTGCTTTGAAACTGACATTGTGTCAGGTGTCTGTTCTGTGTTTCCCATGCCATGTGATTCCTTTGTTCTGTTTCCTGCCGGTTCCCATGTTCATTAGTTTCACCTGTGTTCATCCCGTGTCCTATCAGTTTAATCATGTCCCCCATATATTTATACTCCTCTGTTTGGTTCAGTCCTTGTCCGGTAATGTATTGTCAGCACGTCATCCCGATCGTCCTCCCATGTTGTCCTCACCCCATGATTTCTGTGTGTCGATGTTCCAGTGTTTCCTGTGAGTTTGTGAATAAATCCGTGTATGTTTTTGATAAATCCCTGTGTTTTGTGCTTTTGTGGACAGCAGCGTGACACATTGAAAAATGAGTCACACGATTTTTTAGAAAACATTCTTACATGGTGATGTGAGACATTTATTTTAATCATGTTGAAAACTGTTATGCTGCTTAATAATTTTGTGAAAACTGGAAATTGATGAAAAATCTGATGGATCTCATTTTTGAAACAGAAATCTTTTCATTTGAATATTTTAACATCACAAGTGCATCTCTACTCCTAATTAAACAGTTTAAATTAGTGTCTTTTTATAAGCAATATTTAATTTAATGTTTTGCCTGGTACATGATTTGCTTGTAGAAAAAAAAATCAGCCAGATTTACATTGATAGATAAACTCAATGCATATCAAAGCATAGCGAAATAAACTACAGTAACCGCCTGTAACATTCTAGCATCATGCCGGGGAGTTTGTCACAGACAAGTGGCACAAGAATGTAGTTTGGCTTGAACAAACTATAAATGGAGCATTAAATAATCACTGCATAAATCACTGTCATCTTGATTCTACAAAAGCCCTATTTACACCTGGTCTCAATAAAATAGTCAGCCAAGGAATATCGTATCCACTTTGTATTAACATGCGTTCACATGTATCACATATGGTTGAATAAGAACCTTCCCTCTTATTCACTCTACACTCTACATCACACTCTACATCACTTTCATGAATTTTAAGTGTTGCAGACTTTTGCTACTGGACCCATGTTACACAGTCTACAAACCAAAAAAAGCTAATGAACACAATGTGGATGGCAACTACGGACAGATAATCAATGTGTTTTGGTACAGTGCAGCAAAGTGAATACTTAGTTTTGATGTGCTTACTCACCACATGTCTCATAACAATCACATGTTAGGTCTGTAGGCGGAGAGTAGCTGGTCTTTTGTTGCTGTTCAAACACTTTTCACCACTTGAACATTTACACAATAAAAGCAATTTGTGGTTTTAATCAACCAAGGCTCACTGGAAATATGCGGCTTTGCCTATGTTTCTGGAAAAGAAACAATGCTCACACAAAAACATGCTTATAAATATGTTTCACTGCGGTATCTAGGTTAAATGAACATCAGGAAGTGGTAAAACACCTACAGTACAGCTTTAGTTCTTTTTTACAAAATTATGAATACAGGGCAGATTATTCGTGATTATACAGTAGCTTTATTTTTGTTTCTTAGCACAAACTATATAAAACTCTTTGTTCAAAAACACAAATATGTTTAGGTCATATATCTAAGTCCACAGGGATGGCTTTTTGGATAGATTTGGTTTGCTTTGCTACTTAATTATGATACAAAGCTCTCTGAGACATGGTCTAATATAAGGGCTTAAAACCATGTAAAAACAAGGTTAATCAGCATGGTTGCTTCATAAAAAAAAAATTTGTGCCACCATTATGAACAATAATCAAAAGTGTAGTACCCTTGTTTTTTCATTTCCTTTTTATAGCAAATACCACAGTTAAAGGCACAATATGTAAGATCTTGTCATTAAAATATCTACAACAGAACAGTGTTATATATTTTGCTGATATACAGTGTACTTACATTATTCCAAATGTTTCGAAGAATTTTCAAATACAGACAAATTTTAACAAGTAACACAGACCTTGTCCTGTATGGCCATGCTAATGATGTCATACACTCTTAATTTCCCGTTTGTTTTTTTTTAGCTTCAATATGTTGTGTGTTCTATCAGCAGCATTATAACAGAACCTTAAAATGAATTCATCTTCTTCCACATGTGAAGAAGAACCAGAAGTGGTCAATAAAAGCTCCGCTGCTTTCATGCTGCTATCTCATACAGCAATCTCATTTCACTTCGTAGCTTTCAGCCTTACTCTGCTTCGTACTACCATGATAATATATTTTAAGTACTTTAGCTCATCCACGAACATGATTTCTACAGAAGTCCCATAGAATGTAACAAAGACAACAACTCCCATGATTCCACAATTAGTCATGGGTCATCAAACTACACCTTTGTTTGTTTTTAATACATGCCCTATAGTACCAACAATTAAATACTGTGCCTTTAAACTGCAGTGTGTAGCAAAACCATGGTTTATCTGTGGTTACCATGATTAAGGCTGCAAATTATTGAAAAACATCTGACATTGCGATATTTTGTTTTACTGCAATATATATTGTGATATAACTATAATTTCACTAGATGACTTAAATACATCTATTTGGAAAGATTACATTACTTTAGATTGACTGGGATGACTAAGTCTTTTTCTATGCAGTGGATCTGCATAACTTATAATACAATTACAATTAAAATCAAAATAAACAGTAAATAAACAGTGATTTATAATTTTCTGGGGAGTGAAACAGTATAGAAGTATAGTTCAAGTATAGAAATTGAACAATTAAATGTAAAATAATATGATTATGATTTATCCACTCATTTTCCTACGGCTTAGTCCCTTTATTCACCAAGGGTCGCCACACCAGAATGAACCACGAACTTATCCAGCATATGTTTTACACAGCGGATACCCTTCCAGCTGCAACCCAGTACTGGGAAACATCTATACACACTCATTCACACTCATACACTTTGGCCAATTTAGTTTATTCAATTAACATATACCTCATGTCTTTGGACTGTGGGGTAAACCGGAGCGACCGGAAGAAACCCACGTGAACATGGGGAGAACATGCAAACTCCACACAGAAATGTCAACTGACCCAGCCGGGACTCGAACCAGCGACCTTCTTGCTGTGAGGCGACAGTGCTAACCACTGAGCCACCGTATCTTTTAATCTTTTAAATAATCTAATCTAATCCTGTTATGTTACTTTTGCAGATAAACACATTGCGATATCAATGCTCAAACGATGTATTGTTCAGCCCTAACCATTGGGTATGGTTTAGCTTATGCATAAGGAAAACAATGTCATCTTATAGATATGGCATCTCTTTCCAAAGGTCCTGGGGTGGTTTTTAACTACCTTAGGAAGTGGTCGTATCCACCGACAGAAGCACATTTGTTTGAATTAGTCATAACTGTTGTTTGAGGACTTAAAAGTGGCAGAAAAGATTACAGCCATTTGTGGAGTCCTGATGGAGTGCGGAGAGGGGTGAAGTTCAGCTTGAAAAGCTTCTCAGTAGGAAACAGGACTGACAGACCAAAAGCATGAAATTAAAAATGTCCTCAGCAATAACAAATGCGGTTTATGAGCAGGCTCACGGTTCTCTGTGTTTACAGTACACTCACATCTAAAAGAACGGCACACATGAATATTTATGAAGCGCTTTGGAAGTCAAGCCTTGACTCTTCACATTCAGACATGTGCATGACAAATACAGAAATGATTATCTCACCAGGATGTGTTAAACCGTCAGAGGCTTACAGACAGACAAACAATAAGCAATGAGAACAGCAATAAAGACACCAATAATGGCAGTAGTGTGCATTAGGACCAGGGGAATCGCTGGAAGGGTTAATAACCACCAGGACACAATGTTTAAAATTAACAACCATGTGCAAAACTGGTGAGCAAATAAAGCTGTGTTATTTGCCAATTGGCTCATGAATATATTCAAACTAAAATGCACTTTGTGGTTTAAATTAGATATTATCAATGGTACTCTATAAATCTATTTTTATCCTAAAATAAAAAAACACTGCAGGCATGAGTGATTTATTTGACTAATAAATTCATTCATTATACAAAGATGCATTGAATTAGTAAAAGTGTTTCTAAAGACATTTATGATGTAACTAAAGACGTCCTTTAATACCTAATGTTCATGTTTGTTATACTGTCATGTTACTTTTTATATGGAGCTGACTGAATGTTGAATTATTTTTGACCATATGTTGCTACTATCTGAATGTTACCATAGATGGTGCATAAAAAACTACTGTCTTTAATATACCATTTCTGTGAATATCCATTGACAAAACTGGCATTAAAAAGCAATACTGTGATTCTGAAAATAAAAATCAAGTCGATGCTCACAAAAAAGAAGCAAAACAAACAAACTAAATATTTAAAAGGACTGTGTCAAAAGATAATTAAAGGGGACCTATTTTGCCTCTTTTCACAAGATGTAAAATACTGTACGTTTCTGATATCACTGGACTGTGTATGTGATTTTTCAGCTCAAAATACCCCAGAATAATGTTTTATAAATCTTTGAAGCTGCCATTTTAGGCTTTGATCCTAATTGGGCCGTTTTAATGACTGTCACTTTAAATTCAAATGAAATTGTGCTGTTTTCTAAAGAGGCCAGAGCTACAAATGAAAACTGAAAATGTGAAAAGAAGTGGCACAGAAGAAAGCAACCCAGGCTCATTCTGTGAATGTACCGGTATATACATTTCTGGAGAGCACCAAATACGTCCCAGGACGTACGTTTTTTGCAGCTTTTATTTTCGCAAATCCACCAGAGGCCGCTATGTATGCTTTTTGAGATCTCAAATTTCAAATGAGTGCCATTCACGGTTGCTGTTCTCACATAAATCCAACAGAGGCCGCTGTTGACTGACTTACTGACTGACTGATTGACTGACTGGCCGATCGACTGACCCCACCTTCCTCCTTCCCTAAACCCAACCAATAGTGTTTTGAAAAGCACCGATTGACCCGCCCACTCATTTTCCTAAACCCAACCGACAGTTTTAAAAAGCAATCCAGCAAAAGAAAAGTCTTTACCTGACTTTTACCACGTTTTCAGATTTTATCACATTCTCACCGTTATTCACTTGTTTGTTTTATTTTTTGGCTTCTGTTTTTGTCTTTCTTCGCCTGACTCGAACCCCATCGTCATGGTCAACTCCTCTCTGCATCTCAAGTCTGCCGACGTACAAGCGAGCTAACTGGACAAACTGGTAACAGCAGAAAAGCCTCCCACACAGAGGTAAGTGGTAAGCGCGAAAACGAATGGCCTCATATCGCCCCATAGTGTCCGTTTTAAGGACGAAATGCAGCCATACGTACTACTGGCTACATAATTCGCAATGTCCAGAAATGTATATAGGGCTACGTTTTCAGAATGAGCCTATGTTGGAAGAAAGTAGTCTATAGAGACTATAGTGTTCATTTGTGCATCCTAAAACTAAAACATTTATAATGCCTCTTATATGTTGACATTTTCTTCAGCAGGTACGATGCAAAAACTCTAATGATGGACGGCTGCTTCTCACTCATGGCTGTCTATGCTAATGAGGGAAAGACAGTCACTAATGGGTGGCTTTATACGATGACATGTATAAAGATAGAATGTCAATCAAAGTGTGATTATAAAAAAAAATAGAATTAATTAATTTTTACCATTAGAGGTTGGCTATATTCACACACTGTTGCAACACAATGGTGTTAAAACCCCTTATAAAACAGATTTTTGCATAATAGGTCCCCTTTAATGCTTTGTTAAAACCAGACCCACTGACTATAAAGTCACTGATTAAAGCAACAGTAATGGAATTCGTTGCTCAAAAAACATCATATTAAATCATGAAAAAACAAATCACGAGACAACAAATAGAAAGACAATAGAAAGACTAAATAAAACAACATTGCATTTATAGAGACAAAATGACATACAATGTGTCCTTAAAGAACAACAGGCAGTAAGGAATATTTATGGCCAGCAAATGTTCTGGGAGGTATTGCAAAAAAAAAGCTAATTTTGAACTCAGTCTGAATGTATTCAACCAAAAATAAGTCTCAAGCACTAAAGGTCGTCTAATCCAGCTCTGGGCTTCCTGATTTCCGTAAGTACATTCCTCTCATGCAGGCTGCTGCCTCAGAGGGAAAGGTTATCCTCGTTAGCCAGATTAAACCTTTAAATGCCCTGTCATGGGCTTAATCGATGGGCCACTTCATTGCTTTGCTCTATCGATTCATGTCATCGGGGGGTCAGTTTGAGCGCGGGGTTATAACACAGCAGGCCGGGACGCTGTCAGGCCCCTCTGGAGACCAAACACCCACACATCTACACAGGACACAGCATCTGTTTGGGCCTTCAAGCCGATGGAAGGAGATCGAGAATGTAAAGAGACTGGGGGAGAGAGATATGGGCCGAGAAAGAGGTGAGAAAACCAAACTCAGCAGAAAACCTCTCACCTTTGGCCAGTAGTTTTTTGGATGCTGAGATTTCTTCAAGCATGCTGTAGCTGATAAAACAGAAACAAGCAGACGGGACTGTGGATGTGGATTCAGAATGTCCTATAGCTATTTAAGCACCATAAAAGCCCGTTTGGAATGTAAAGCAACACATGTCAAAAAGATCAGCATCCCTGCGTGGAACTGAACATGTTTTTTTCTTTGCTGAAAGTGACCAGAAAGGTGCAGAAAAAACTTTCTGAATTCTGATTTGCTGACGTTTACATCTTTTTCAGCCATGTAGAGCAATAGAGTACCATTTAATAAGGGGTTCAGATGGTGGTTTCATGTGAATTGATTTATGAAGGTCTATATGTAGTGGAAAGTGCTTTTAAAGTTTGCAAGCAATGTTATATGGTATCCTATACATACCTCTTTTTTTTATAGTGCATTGAAATGCAGATGTGAACAATTTTGCATTAATGCATAAAAACCTTTTTAATTTTTTGTGAAATGAATCATATTTTCCTATCATACAATTCACAATATTACTGTTATTTATGATGAAACATAAGCAGACTTAGTGAGTCAAGGACATTTTCACTGCAGTTCCTATTATATATTTAAAAAGTGTCATTTCTTTTAGTTTGGCGGTAATAAAATCATTTTTTAATTAAAAAATATATATTTTTTGGGGGTCAATATTATTAGCCCAGTGCTATTAATATAGAAAATATTATTACATTTTTTTTCTAATTGGCTACAGAGCAAATCATCGATGTCCAATGACTTGCCTAATTGGTTGAAATTGCCTAGTTAACCTAATTAACCTTGTTAAGCTTTTGAATTGCACTTTAAAGCCCCTTCAGATTACACGATTTATTCCCAATTTCAGCATAATTTGCTTGACATACAGTGTCGGGGGGATTGACAAATGGGTGCCGGGACACAAAATTCAATCATTTCTTCTCGTGTAGTGTAGTACAGTGCACGACAACTGATTGCAAAGTTAATAATGAAAGTCCAGCATGTTTCATTTTTTCCCCGTACATGCATACATGATGAGTTTCACCACATAGAAGCATATTACTCTTCCATGCACTATTTTTAAAAATGAATAAAGAGACTACCACCATGACAAAATATAAAGGTTAGCAATCAATAGCCAAGGCAATACTGCAGCCTGGTTAGTGTGTACTGGAATTACCATGTTAACTAACAAATCATTCATTATGTTTTGATTCAAACTGTGGTGCGGGTATCTTTGAAGTTAAGCGGCTGTCTATTGCTTTGTTTAAAACGATTGTTGGGAAACTGCTCCTGCAGCTCCAAAATCACCTCTTGCTGCCACAGAATTAATCTACTTATCTACTGTTTGCATTCATAAAACACACACGCACACACAAACACGCATTTAGAGAGGAAACCTCCTTCTGTGGGAAACACTTGACAGACAATTACAGAGACATTTGTAATTTATGTGACTTCTTGATGACAGAATGTGCATCATAGACGCCACGCGATGATTGATTAAAACAACATATAGTCTGGCATATTTGGTATCCACAACACATCAAAGATTTTATAGACAAAACTGCCTAATCTGGCAGAGTGACTGTCATAAATTCAATATATGTGAGTGAATATATATGAGTGTTTATACAGGGGGTTTGTCAACCCCACTCACCTGTGTAAAGCACACTTTATAAATGCACAATGTTTTTTGTGCATTTTTAATTTTTATATATGGAATAAATTGTAAAAATCTGTCTGGTGCAAATGCGCAAAAAACTGGTGCAAGTGTTGGCTAAAGTGTCAGAGAGATGAAAGAGTGTGTTTTCTACATACAACAAATGTAACAAATTGAGTTAAACAAATTAATTATTAAAAATTATTTAAACTATTATGTTTAAAAATCTCTGTTAGAACTTGGGATGTATATATATATATATATATATATATATATATATATATATATATATATATATATATATTTCTGTGTGTATATATTCCATATTTATGTGTATGCATGTGCAAAAGCCATATTTATAAATCAATCAAAATGTATGGGCAATAAAGCTCAGATCATTAAACATATGCATTTCCTCCAGACAATCCTAAGCACACCTGAGCTCTTTACACTGCCAGACCCAGACTAGAGGAGCACTGCAGTGAAGAGGAACCAGGCGGTGAAGAAAAAACTCCACTGATGTGTCATTTTGCTCTTAATCAGAATATAAATGAGCAGGAGGAAGAAAAGGCTCCTCTGTGTGTGTGTGTGCTCCAGACACCTGCTCGGCTCTTCAAGAGAAGGGGATTGTGAAGGAAGTGTAAGGGAATGTGAGCACATTAAATGCTGTGAATGGAGCACTTTTCCTCCCTGAATGGGCTAAAAAGCTCACTTGTGCTCTTTTCCTCTCTCTCTCTCTCTCTCTCTCTCTCTCTCTCTCTTACCTCTGATAAAAGAACTGCAATATCACAGAACTAATCTAAGCATTCATTAACAAAAATATGAAATCTGATCTCATGCATGCAGCTATATCTGGCAATGCACAACTGAGAATTTAGTTTAGTTTAAACTCCTCTTGTATGAGAAGAATTAGCAGCAATCAAGTAGCAATCAATGTTCCCCCCAAAAAAGACTAAACAAATGAAAAGAATAAAAAATGAAATATCTAGTATCTTCCACATTAAAAATGTAGATAACTATTGTTATAAATGTCCCATGAAGGAACTCATAACGTAATAACAAAGCAAATCATAATAACAACACAGTGTGATAACATTATTTATTAAATAAAATGTTAATATTATTCATTCATTCATTCATTTTTTTTTCGGCTTAGTCCCTTTATTCATCAGGGGCTGCACAGCGTAATGAACCGCCAACTTATTCAGCATATGTTTTACGCAGAGGATGCCCTTCCAGCTGCAACCCATTACCCAATTCACCTGTACCGCATGTCTTTGAACTTGTGGGGGAAACCGGAGCACCCGCAGGAAACCCACGCAAACACGGGGAGAACATGCAAACTCAGAAATGCCAACTGACCCAGCCAAGGCTCGAATCAGCGACCTTCTTGCTGTGAGGCGATCGTGCTACCCACTGCGCCACCATGATGCCTGCTAATATTATAATAGTTTTAATAGCATTTTCAGCTCATAATGTAATAATGATTCTTCAGAGTAGCAACAATTCTTATGTATTGTTATTGCGTAGTTTACTGGCCATATTGTGTGCATAAAAAACACAACAAAACTGTAAAATATTTATTTTTAAATGTTTTTTTTATATATATATTTACAATAATAACATGGCAATGTTTTGTTGAGGGGCCTCACAGTGGCGCAGTGGGTAGCACGTTCGCCTCACAGCAAGAAGGTCGCTGGTTCGAGCCTCGGCTGGGTCAGTTGGCATTTCTGTGTGGAGTTTGCATGTTCTCCCCGTGTTGGCGTGGGTTTCCTCTGGGTGCTCCGGTTTCCTCCACAAGTCCAAAAGCGGTATAGGTGAATTGGGTAAGCTAAATTGTCCGTAGTGTGTGAGTGTGAATGGGTGTGTATGGATGTTTCCCAAAGATGGGTTGCAGCTGGAAGGGCATCCGCTGCGTAAAACATATGCTGGATAAGTTGGCGGTTCATTCCGCTGTGGCGACCCCAGATTAATAAAGGGACTAAGCCGAAATGAAAATGAATGAATGAATTAATGTTTTTGTTGACTTCAGAATGTAATATATTTAATAGGCTTCTGTCAGTATCAACATTTCTTGTTGCAATTTGTAAAGGCATTATTAAGATATTGACCTAGTCTGCAAAAAAGATTTACTTTAACAGGTCTAATAACCAAAACTATATATTTTAAAATAAGAGGAATAGCCATAATATAGTAATATTTTAGAAAAGAATTGTGAATAATGACAAAACTTAATATTGATTTTATGTGTCCCTCTCATTAATTATATAAAAGGAATGTCCTTGCAATTTCTGTTTTTCTGTACAAAAACAGCCATATTATGTTAAAGTACATGAGGTCTTACTGCTAGTACTAAATAAAAGCATCTCAACGAGTAACAGCATGCACTATTTACCCTCAGTAGGTTAAAGTAAGTACAGAATATATCAGGAGCTGTAACTGATTTGACAAATTGATTGATTTGAAACTGGTACTTCAGTCTATTTGTGGGACATGACTTTGAACTTTTCTCTCTGGAATTCCACCTTTTCTTTATTACTTCCATTTGCATTTGTCCTCGTCCTGCCCTCTGACAGTAAATGAGCTGAGCCATGTCCTCAGCCCCGGTGCCTTTAATAAAATCACATCTGCATGAAGACATGAGGAGGGGACGGCAGACATGACCGTCAGGTGTATGGGCTGTCAGAGTCGACCGCAAGAAGGGTCAACCTGTCTTCATTTAGCACGAGACTCCAAATAATACAGCACTTCATCTCACCTCTAACTGTCAGGGGAGGGAATGGGAGAAAGATGCTAAGCAGTACACCGGAACCGCCATGGCTCAGGACCAGAACATTTCTGTCCACTTAGGAAGTGATTTAGCGTTGCTCGAGCACTGGCAATGGTGCAGACCACAATCTTTGGGAAGGGGGATGGGTAACAACAAGCGTCCTCACGTGAGACTCAAACCCTGCAATGCGTACTTTTGCCTGGGCCAAGGGTCATTTATCGTGAAAGCCATTATGGTTATTAAAGTGCTCAGACAGGAAGATGAAACGTCTGCTCCTGACTCAGAGGTGGCACAGGAGATGCCGGACGATGGCACTGACATTCATTGAGACAGAGCGCTAGACTATAAAATATGGCAAACATGCTCAATCCTCTACCGACCAATCAAATGCGGCTCTGATTGCCCACCACTTAACATTTTAATATAAGCCCACTCAGTTCCATCCTACTTTGATTCTCTAAAATGCACCATTTGGCTCCGGCTTAATTTCATTAAAGCTCAAATTTACTCATAGGTTGTTTTATTGCTATTATTTGGAGATGAAAAACAATACTACAATGTCCCTCATAATGGAGTCTCCCTTAGTGTGCCCATTTCTTATAAGCGCCATCGCTCCCCCAGACTGACAGATTGCATTGAATCTTGTCATAAATAAAACCCTGACAAAGAGCCATTATGAAAGGTCATTAAGATTGTGGAAAATGGAGCCCATTTCTCTGAGCGGGAGAGAGGGCGGGCCGGCTCTGAGGACTGAATGAACACTTTGCTTCTAATTTTCCTCCAACGAATTCGAGCTCCAGGGTTTCCTGTCATCCCATCAGAGACCAGAGAGAGTGAAAAACGATTCCGTCTAGCGATCTGAAGCCGTTGTGCATCTGAAAAGCAAACCAAATCAGGTATGACATCAAGTAGCTGCTCTTTAACCAGTCACCCCTGCTCTAAAGCGCTTGATCAAAGCTGATGAAATTGAGGATGACCAACGAACGCGATTGAGCACTTCAAAGTCTCCGATGTAACATCAAAGCACGTGGTTCACTGAGATATACCATTTTACACAAGTATTGTGTCACGCAGAGAGTCTAACTAAAAATGTTGAGAGTACACAGCAGGGGCTTATAGATTCAAATAAACAGCTGAAAAAGAAAGAAGGAAAAACTGTGGAGTGCTCAATAATGTAAAGACCAACTACGGTGTGTGAAGCCTTGCGGGATCTCAGATTCCACAAGGCCCCCTCGAACATGAGCGTGACAGCGAGCCGGCTGAAAACATTTGCAGAACTGATGAACTGAAGCTTAAACAATGCAGTTTAATCACGAATTGTCCTTCACAAAATCACAAAATGTGATATTTAAACAAAATAATCCAAATGTCCTAGTGGAGATACTTCTAAGATATGAAACAAGTAATTTATCTAACAAGCAACAAGAATGGACAGCACTGTTGCTCATTGCAGATATGGACTGACAGATTGTTGTGTGGACAGTTCTCAGAGCTAACAGGCCAACACGGAAGAGGAAAACAGACTGCCCACAGCCTAACTGTCCCTCATTAGGGCTGAAACATGCTCTATTTAACCTCACGCTGAAACGCACGCTTCACCTGCTTTCTCTGTTCCTGTTTTCACCCATTTCTCTTTCTCCTTTTCTCTCCTTCACACTGTCTTTCCTCTTTGAAGCTGTGTTCCAAAGTTCAAGAATGAACAAATAAGCTTGTTGCTGTTTTATAAGACTGGTGTATAGTTTATTATACTGTACCAGTATATAGTCTAAAATAGTTTCTAGCTGGCCCAATCTAGTCATAGATACACAGTGGTAGACCAGGACTCCTCAGCCACTGACCACTGACCATCTGAAATAGCTGGTCATACCCGTAAGGTATTGAAATAGCAAATAAAAAGTAAAAGTAAGTAATATTTATTTATATAGCACCTTTCACAGACAAGACGTGCTTTACAGTAAAAAAAAAACAAAGATCACAACAGGTTAAAATTCAAGTACAAATACCACCAAAATGTGAAACATATCTCAGTTTTAGTAAAGTAATCACAAGGTCAGAAACCAGTTTTATTATTCCAGAACAAAATGTATAGCTTGATTATAGATTTTTCAGTAGACATGTTTGTTTGTGAACATCAGTGAGCAGTTGAGCTTCCCCCATTGTTTTGAGTATAATTCATCAATTAGTTTTGTTCCAAAATCCAGTGAGCTAAACTCTAAACTTTGTAGGACTGCGGCCCTCCAGGAACTGAGTTTGACATCCCTGCTTCAGAGTTTAGTTGCATCTCAAATTAAACATACCTGTCTGTAATTGTCAAGTAACCCTGAAGCATTAGGTTATATTTTTCAGGTTTGTTTTACAGGGATGGAGCTGAACCCTGCAGGACAGTGACCCTCCAGGACTTGAGTTACCCAACCTTAGTGTAACCCCTCCAGGTCTACTCACCCTGTGGGATTCAAACCAGTGATTCCAGGCACACTTTGTAGGACGCTAAAGATTGCAGCCTCTAGAATCTGTTGTGCCTCTTAAGATCAGGAGAGTCAGGTTTGACTGCACAGCCCTTAATATTTGGTTTCCATTACAAATGCACAGAAGTCAGTGAAAAAAAAAAAAAAGTTGCTTACCAAACAAATGTGTTTGTTGCACATTTCAAATAGTGTTTTATGTTAAGCTATTAGCACAGCAACACGCTAACAGAAATAGACGTTTCTCCCTATGTAGAGCATCTTATATTATTCACTGAGTTACTACTTTAGTTATGATTTTGAATGTGTAGGTAGCAGCAGCCAACGAGTGAGCTGACTGGGTTTTAAAACAGAGCTATTGTGGTTTGTATTTGGTGCAGAGATAGTGGAAACACACATGGAGGGATAATGGGGGATCTTCAAATCTCCAATGAACAAGTCTGTGGGGGGTCTCTGTCTCTCAAACCTGCTGCAAGCAATGTTGAGGGGGTCTTTTACACACACTGTAAATATTGAGAGAGGGTCTGTGTCTCAGAGGACATCTGTGACAAAGAAAAAAAATTGCTGATTTGTGGAGTTTCAGGGAGGAGACA
The DNA here is from genome assembly GCA_903798125.1 of Danio choprae. Taxonomy (NCBI): domain Eukaryota; kingdom Metazoa; phylum Chordata; class Actinopteri; order Cypriniformes; family Danionidae; genus Danio; species Danio choprae. The sequence continues at coordinate 6,889,997 of CAIGQW010053273.1, read as the reverse complement.
AATACAACAGCTCAGCACTTTTAGGATCCTGCCTACCTTTCTGCAATTGAAAACAAAACAAACACACACACACACACATACATCACAAGACACAAAACAAACACTTAGTGTACAGCCACACATCGAGATACAAACTCGCACGTACGCTGGCCGTAGTCAGAGGTGCTCTAGGGCTGTAATAAGATTTAGTCACAGTGCTGGGTCAGTTCTCAGCCATATTGGGGTCACAGATGTGGTTGTCACCTTGGCCCCTCATCCATTATTCAGTGTTTTAATATAGCGCCACCTCCTCTGCCCTGCTCTTACAGGCTTACAAGCAACAATTCTCATCTCTTCTTTCTGTTTTTCCCTCAACCTTGGTTTTCTTTTGTTTTGCCCTTTTTTCCTCTGACACACACTGACAGTAGCTGTCTGTTTGTTGAGAGCAGTTGGTGTGAAAGGAGGTGTTTGATACAGCCAGCAGGACATTGCTACGTTCTCTGGCCTACGCAGTCATTCTGCCTCTTATGCGCGACGAGAACAAAGCAAGGTGACACTTTGACAGCATCCCTCGCTCGTCTTCTCCATCACTCTCGCATTATCACAAAAGAAGGAAAAGAGAGATGTGTGCAGTCAGCAAGCCCTCCCCTCTCTCTCTCCTCTGTCCCGTCTCTCTATCCATCTCTATTTCTCCTTTATCCTGCATGTTTGCGTGTGTTAGAAGGGGAGATAAGGACTCAGGGGCAGGATCATCAGTTCTGATGTAGTGACTCAAAGCCACATCCATCAGGACACAAGGGCCGTCAGACCCCATAATGGAGGAAAGCGTGACAAATTCACTAATGAGCTTTACAATGTGACCTAGACAGAAATTCAGTGACATCCACTCACCAAGAGACGGATCTATACAACTGCTAATGTAGGTAATCATGGGCATGATGGTGCAGTGGACAGGTCTGTGCTGGAAAGCAAAAGGTTCATGGCGAACACAGGGCATCTAATGATCTAGAACTAATTCAAATGGGCTTTAAACATGAACAAGCACATATTTACTTACTGCTCATGTGTAAAGAACAAGAGATTTGTCTCATTATCATCATTCCAAAGTTTATTATGCTTGATTAGAAATAAACAATAATCTGGAATGTGAAATCTATGCTGCCTTCAGATGAAACACACACACACAATAAAATAATCTTGTACAAACATCTGATTTGGTGTGCCTCAATGCCTTTCCAACCACTGTATATTCTGTATGCCATTTTTTGTTTCAGACACTGCCTGAACCTTAGTCTGAACCAACCCTACAATCACATTCCACACACAATAGCAAAACTGCCGGAAGATCAGTCACTGTTCTGCCAATGCCTGGGGGTTCTCAGTGCTCCCCAGAGCACCAGAAATGGGCCGGTGATTGTGCCTAATCTCACCTACCTTTAAATGTCATTTGAGGCAGTGAGAGAGAGGAGAAAAAGAAAGAGAGAGGGTGGCAGGGCTACAACCTATCTATTCGCACTGCCATCAGAAATTAGTGTCATGTGGGAGTGGGACCCACTGAGCTTGGAGAGATAAAATGATATTTATCTTTTTCATTCAGCAGGTGGTGTTAGCGTAGGTTTAGTTATCTTCATGAATGAGTTCAAAGGATAAACAGAAATGGATCTGTATGCACTTGATGGTTACATACTGTAAGCATCAGTTAAAGAGTTATATTTCTTTCCTTTTTTCACATATAAGGGGTTACTGTACAATAAAAGCATACAACAAGTTTCAAATCTTAAGACTAACCACATAGTTTAATGTATGAATTATTCTTGTCGACACTTCTGTAATGGCCAGCTTTAAATTGGGAGAATCATGATGTCACAATTCTCCACAACAGACCCCTCAACATAAGGAGGTGTGTTCTGAACAACTCATCTTTCCATCAATCACAAAAGTGATACTGCTGTTTGACAACAATTGTCAAGACTGTCAAATTCCACTTTGTCAGTGAGTAAAGAATATACTTACTAAAGATCCAAGCATTAGAAACAAATGGCTGAAGTTTGTCTTTAATGATGTGGCTGAGTGATTGCAAGACAAAGTCTTTGTTTGTTTTTTGCATTTAATTTCATTGGAAATGTCCTTGGAGGTAATGCACATAACTACTTTTTTTACACTGTATCAAACATTAAATTAACATTTAACATTATTAAGATGTTATACAGATGATTATTTAAGATGAGGATACAGATACAGATACTGTTTGTTGTCAAAGTTTTTTGGTTCTGAGTATAGTGAAAACCTAAGAATAATATCAGCGTTCATTCATTTCAGTCATGTGAACAGCACATGGCATCTGTTTATGTGCAAACATATGTATGCTTTGGTAATACTGTAATGCAATCATTTTTTTCTTTGCAAATCTTTGCAATGTGACACATGCTCTTACCATTTAAATATTTCCATACTTGCCATCTCAAGCATTGAAACACAATACATGCTGTAAAGAAAGGCATAGATACTGTATAGTGCAATACAGTTAGACAATTAAAGCAGTCGTGGCTGTTTACTTCTACAGCAGCAACAGGTAATACCTTTTTATTGAGTGTTTTTCACAGAGAATGTAAAAATGAAAAGAAACCTAATATAAAAACTGAATTTTATGATTCCTTTCATGTAATGATTACTACGTGGCACTACAAAAGAGGATGGGGATGGATGGAGATATACAGGTAGATAAACAGATGAATAGATGGTGTATGGTGTATGGTGACAAACAGATGTACTGCTGGATAGATGAGTGGGTGGAGATACATAGGTAGACAAGTGTGCAACAGACAAGCATATGGATTTGTGAAGATAGAGAGGCAGACACATGAATTGTTGGATGGATGGATGGATGGATGGATGGATGGATGGATGGATGGATGG
>CAIGQW010053273.1:6859318-6874801 GCA_903798125.1 Danio choprae | reverse complement strand
TTTTAAGGAAATATCCACTTAATTTTGGCATATTGTTTCTTAAAACAAAACAATAGCTTTTGCTTGTCTGGAAATCGCTTCTTGATTTAAGACTTTTTAGATAATTGGACTAGAAACAAGACAAAAAATCTAAGTAAGAAAAAAAATTTTTTGCAGTGAAGTTTGATTTGTTCCTGTGTTTTAGAAGTCTACTGTACTGAAGACTACTGTATGTCTAAACAGTTGTATCTGAAATCAATGTACAAGATATTAGTAGAGATATTATTGATTCATTCATTTTTCTTCGGCTTAGTCCCTTTATTCAGGGGTCACCATAGCGGAATCAAGCATCAACTTATCCAGCATATGTTTTACGCAGCGGATGCCCTTCAAGGTGCAAACCATTACTGGGAAACACCCATATTCTCTCATTCACACACATACACTACGGAAATTTTTGCTTACCCAATTCACCTATAGCGCACCCACGCTATATTATATACACTTCAAAATAAAAAAAAGAAGAAGCAAAAGAGATGGGCTGCACGGTGGCGCAGTGAGTAGCACGATCGCCTCACAGCAAGAAGGTCGCTGGTTTGAGCCTCGGCTGGGTCAGTTGGCATTTCTGTGTGGAGTTTGCATGTTCTCCCTGTGTTTGCGTGGGTTTCCTCCGGGTGCTCCGTTTTTTTCCCCACAAGTCCAAAGACATGTGGTATAGGTGAATTGGTTAGGCTAAATTGTCCATAGTGTATGTGTGTGTGTGGATGTTTCCCAGTGATGGGTTGCAGCTGGAAGGGCATCCGCTGCGTAAAACATATGCTGGATAAGTTGGCGGTTCATTCCGCTGTGGTGACCCCAGATTAATAAAGGGACTAAGCCGAAAAGAAAATGAATGAATGAATAAAAGAGATGTTTTTCTATACCTTCCATGCAATACGGTTGCCTTTGGAGTCATGTTCCAGGGCAATTGGAAAGTCTCCACGTTCATAAAACTTCCGGAAGGCTGTGGGTTTGGCTGGCCTCTCCCTGAAAGCCCCTGCAGCTGGAGGACCCACCACCTACAAGACACACAAAGAGAGAGAAAGCCTGTCAGATTCTGTGTCATCAGAGGGAATAGCAGTTCTAAAATCATCACAGAAAATGAAATGGTTTTGATCCTCTTTCATCCCAATGTAAATCTGCTTTCCCTCTGATGTGAGAGGAAGCATCTTTCGGTTTTATAGCGACACACTACAAACCATTAATTATTCACTACGTCTGCCTCATATAATACAATCTATCAAATCACACAAAGTTCATATTAACAGCATAAATAACTGATGTGTTCGCCACAACATACAAGATGCCCAAAATGTATCAGGCTAAAGAAAATGGAATGAGAGTTGTTTATTGAGGAACACTATTGTAAACGCGAAGGCCCCTGCAGTGAGAATACGGTGGCCCGGGGCTTTGCTCCAGGCCTTTGCATTAAAATCCTACTTCATATGAACAAAATCATGCAGTGAGTCACACAATGATGCTGTTTTGCTTAATTGCTATGGTTGTTTAAATTTAAAAGAATGCATAAAGCTAATGATTAACAAAGCAACTATGCTAATGTGTTTATATGAGAATCACGCTCTTGGCACAATAAAACATATCTTGAAACGCATCACATATCTTCTCTGTGGGTATAAGCAAAGTTTATCTGCAGGAGTGAATTGAGTTATTGTTTAGTGCCTGTTCAATTCAATTCAAGTTTATTTATATAGCGCTTTTTACAATATAGATTGTGTCAAAGCAGCTTAACAAGTTCAAGTAAAGTCCAGGTTTTAGAGTTTAGTTCAGTTCAGTGTGGCTTAAGTTTCACTGCTGAAAGTTCAAACACTGAAGAGCAAATTCACCGAAGCGCAGCTCCACAAGTCCCGATCCGAGCAGGCCAGTGGCAACAGTGGCAAGGAAAAAACTTCACCAGTTGACGAAGTGAAGGAAAAAAAACCTAGAGGGAAACCAGGCTATGTTAGGCACGGTCATTTTCTTCTGGCCAAACTTCCTATGTGGAGCTGCAGTCTAGGCGCCGGCTGGAGAAGCTTGACATCCATCGTGTAAGTTGCAGGTGAGGGTAGGGCACCAGCGGGAGGTAAGGCTGGCCCACAGGATCAAAGGTAGACTCGTTCGTCACTGTAGCCTTTCAGGAATCAGTCTCATGCACTCCATTACTCCATGGCCACCACGGTATCAGCTCGTATGAAATACAGGCGTGATTTCTATTATACTGAATTTGTAGTCTTGCTGTAAACATGAATTATAGATGGCAACTGTTTAACAGTTTGAAGTTAGCTTGGGCGGTGCAATATTTATTTATTTTTCTCATATATTTTTTTATCTGCAATGAAGTCATAACTGTTGTTTTAATGATCTGCAATCTAACATCACTGATTATGTCACATTATTTGCAAGAAACAAACAAAAACATGACTTGCGAGTACAAAAGCATTCACTGGGTGATGTTACCAATGCAGAATCACCCTATAGCTCAAGTTATGAAAACAAAAACAGCATTGTATGGGTTTTGTTTTTTATATTTCTAAAGTATTTTTTAAATATATTATTATATATAATTTATATTTCTAATTATAATTATATAAAATATACATATATAAGAGTGCTGTTTTTTATTTTATACAATAGTTTGACAAACTATTAGTTAATATTGTGTTAAATTATGAGATTTTCTTGTTTGTTTTACCAGAGAAGAACATCTGTGCATCCCATAGCACTACTTGAGGTGTTTTGTTTCTAGTATTAATCTGTTTTTGAACAAATCAAGACAGCCAATAAATCAATGATTTATTCATAAAGATAGTAACTTGCTTTGTTTCTAAATGAATCAGCAATTTTGAATGAATCAATTAATTATTTGAACAATGTCTGTTTTAGTCCTATTTATTTATCAATGACTGGACAGCCAAGGCACCACCACTTAAAGGCACTCAGCAAAATACTCCTAAATGATCATTCTCTAAAATAATCTCCAAAATATCAAGAATACCTTTTTAATAAATGTTTATGTTTATTTTATGCCACAAAAATCATATATAAGATAAGTTTTTCACTAAATAGAGCATATATTGTTCTCATGGGTTTTTCATATATTCCGAAAAATTGTCAAGATCTCTTAAAGTGAAGTTTCACAAACTAATTTCGAGAGGAGCACGTAATATGATTGATCGATTGATCAGTAATCACTAGTAAGCCAATCAGATTAATACAAACTCCCTATAAGTAGCCTGTCAAAAAACTACTCTCTTATCTTCGTTTTCGAAGAAACCCCCCATCCACCCCATCTCCTCCTTTTCCTCCTTTACCAGGTGGAGCTCTAGAGAACTATCCGATATCGTACCCCCTTATATGCTTATTTACCAGGGGGAGCTCTCGAGAACTATCTGATCTCGTACCCCCTTATATGCTTATTTACCAGGCGGGAGCCCTGGGCTCAATTATCTCCGAGCTCAGGGTTCTCTCCCGGGACAGCATGCCAAACCTGCTATTATTATCAAGCAATATCTAAGTGTGAACTCTTGAATAGCAAGTTTAACTGTTTCAAAACAGAATCATGTCATGTCACATGTCAGTTGCAAAATTATTTATTCATTAAAGTTGAAGTTAGTTCTTATGCGTTTCCCTGAAAATCACTAAACACATTAAAACATTAACCAGAATCACAATCTGCCCTTCAATAACTCTTCAGTACATGATCAAATAATTCAGTTAGATAACAGCAGAATGCTAACCCACAACATTCAACCTGTGATGGACGGCCAAGAAGTAAATGTTCTCCACAAAGTTATGGTCAAGTGACCACTTCCTGTGTGAAGGAAGACGATGACAGCTCAGTCCATTCTATTTGCTCCTGACCCCAGAACACACACACACACTCATCTGGGGAGTGAGCTGTGAGTCCTCAGCCTTCCCTTTCTATGAAAGCTGTGTTTCAATCACTGGAAAGCGCTCTACCTCAGAGAGAGAGAGCAGCTCATTAATCCTCAGGCTGACTTCGCATTGGAGATGGTGTAATTCCATGAAGGTGATCAATCACCTGCCCAAGCTGAGGCCACATCTCTCTCGCTCTCTCTCTGGGCTCCTAAACTGCTTCTGAGAGCCTCTGATGGATGCTTGGTGAGGGGCTGCAGCTCTCCACTCGCGCAGGTGAAACCCGCATTAACATTTCCACTCTCATAGGACACATTCCCCTGACAATATCATTCAATTTCTGATAATGTGTGTGTGTGCATGTGTGTGTGTGTTTGTGCACGTGTTTGTGTGTGTATGTGTGGCTTGTGACTCACCAGGTTTAGCCGAAAAAACAGAGGCTGCTCTGATAAGGTCAGACTGCACCCAACCGCTGCAGGCAACTAAATTACCTCACTTTATTCATGGAGAATTCACCTCCACACTGCATACATACACTCAACAATCCACACACACGCATGCACAGTGGTGTAAAGTAACAAATTACTAAAACTCGAATTATTGTAATTGAGTAGCTTTTCTCAGGAATTGTATTTTACTAAGTAGAAAAAACAAAAAGTGTACTTTTACAGTTCAGTGCTGTACTGCATTATTTTCCTTCAACAAGCAGTAAGTACTTTATATGTTTATTTTTTCTTGCCTACGATGATTGCTTGGCTTAGTAGTATTGGCTAATCAGTGGGATTCATGTCAAATCAAATTGTAGACCGTCTTTGAGATGCAGACACTTTATATGCAGAACACATGTATAGTGCAAAGGCATTAAAAGTGTCCAAGAAGATGCAAAATTGTTACAAGCAATGACCAAGAGATTTGTTTAGTCTGAATGCAATGACGAGAAGATGAAGGATGCCTACCATTTGATGAAATCGCAAAATGGCCTTTAACGATATAAACTCACTACAGAATGTTACGTTTTCAAATAAATGCAAAAACTGCATGAATTCTTCAGTGGTGCATAAGCTTAATTTGCAGTGCCAACTGCTGGACATGTGTAGCTTGTTGGTCAGGGTTCAAAGAGCATAACCTAAGAATTAACATATTATCACAGTTAGATTTTTACCCCTTAGGTTACACAGATTTCACATGTAAACGCATCAACCTGCTTTCTGTCAGAATATTATAGCTGCATATTAGGGCTGTACGATACTGAGAAAACATGCGATATGCAATATAATAGTTGAGTCTTGCGATAATGATTTTTCTTATATATAACTATTCCCTAGAAAAAAATGCTATTTTTATTATCTATGTTTTTAAATAATTTATGTAATGATATTAATATAAACAGGTAAAAGATATTTTCAGATGTAATTAAATCTAATTCAGACAAAAAAAACTGTGTCAAAGTGAAAAATTTAGTCTGTGTTTAAAACACTGAATGATTGAACACCTCAACAGATATTCTGACTCATTTTCCTCTCTTGTCTTGACTTCCAGCGTTAGTATTTATTTTCAGCTCTGGGTTCACTTCTAGCCAATAGCAGAACAGCAACTACTGGGGAGGTGGGGATAAGGATAGTTAGGCCCAACTGACTAGTCAAATTTAGATAAACAACCAATGCATGGAACACACAAATTCTTGGAGCAAAAAAATACATGTAATTTATGACACGACTGCGATATATTCACTGCATATTCTATCATCGCAATAAGAATAATATTTCTATATATTGTGCAGCCCTTATGCATATATTAATGTGATGTGGTCTCACATTAAATTAATCTCACATTTTAAATTTATAGACAAATTAAATTAAATTTATTCCACGAATGGCAAATAATTTAACTTAAAGTTAAGAAACACCCTTGATAGTTAACTTATTAATTAATATTAACTTATCCCTTGAGTACTTTTAGAGGGGTATACCTTTTACTCATACTTTGAATAGTATTTAGAACAGATACCTTTACTTCGGACTATTTTTTTGACAATTTCAAGTAATTGCATCTTTACTTGAGTATGATTTTTCAGTACTCTTTCCACCAAATGCAAAACCTAAAGGGAAGGTTTCAGAAAAACATCACCAAGCACCAAACTATCAAAGGACACAATGCCTTTTTCATCCATCCAATATGATCAATAAAACCATAAATGACTTTCTCTCGGTTTGCAACTTTCTTTCCTAAATAATTATCCAATTTATACAAGACAGATGGATATTATACAACATTTACACTGCAAGTGTGAGGTTTTAAATGAGCAAAACAGCCTTCTGTGATGGTGATAAAACTAAGAAATAATATCTCTGTCTGGTTTATTTGGAGAGAACATTTGATTTCCACTTTCTTCATTGGCATGCTAAACAAACTCTTGTTCTAAGATGTGGGATTATAAAGTAAGGAATGCTTTTATTTAATTTTCGTTAATTGATCTAAAGTAACCATGAAAATATTTATAATATAAATTTAAAAAACTTTGAAATTTACATTTGATTGTTTAGCAAACACTTTTCTCCAAAGCTAGGGATACAATGATTCATCATAAAGAGGCAAATAATCATGAGAAGATCTAACGATACAAAGTTTCTGCTACTGTTAGAAAACTAAATTAAAGTCACAATAGGGGGTGATTAAGGAAACTGAGAAAAAAAAATTAGCATGCAGTTTAGGATTGACAAGGAAATGGTTTTGTTCTTTTGAGCTTAAAAATATGAACCAGTTAACGTTAAACTGTTTTCAGCATTGATAACAGAAATACATGTTCCTTGGTTCTAAATAACATTAGAATAATTATGGAAAGACCATGTTACTCGTAAAAAATGCTGGGTTCCACACAATTCCTTCATGTTGTCCAAACACAAATCGATTAGTTTAACTTAACTGTTTTTACAAATTTAAGTGGATTAAACATAAAACAGTTAAGTTGTTCAAAAGAAATTGTGTTGATTCAGCTTATTTTAATATAAGTAGTTTGAAGAAGCAGCAAAAATATTTTTTTGAGTATACCAAAGACTAAAATACACAAGACATGTCACAAATATAGCTTTGAATGGGGAGAAGTGTAATAGTCAATGGTGAATAAAGCCACCCATTTCTAGTACAGGAGCCAATCATTGATCGCTATAGACTCTCCAGGAAAGGGCTGTGGACCAAGCGTGTGTTTTCATGACAGTTTCTGCAATTGTTATGAACCATCTGGGTTCAGCAAATGCAGTGAAATTGAAGCAAATAATTGAACAGCTGTTCTGTGGTTTTGTAATTTGTATGAAACAAACGTGAGGTACAGTCCATCTTGTCAAATGCATATCACATGACAGCAACTACACGAACGCCAACAAACTTGTAAACAAAGAGTTCATTTTAGGAGATTTGCCATCAAGAGCAAGTTGAGAATTATCTCAAAAGACCAGCGTGACCAGACAAGGCATTTTTCAGAAGATTATAATGTGTAACACGTAAACAGAAACAGCCATAAAGGAAGTTTGTATTGTGATCTTGTTTCCTTTGAGTGCACATGGGCATTAGATTGGGCAACCTGAAAAAGTGCAGATTTTTTTTCCACTGTGGTGACCCTTGAAATTTAAGAGATGGTTGTTTTAATAGAGATTACAAATATGAAATTTAATCGTAAGCTTAGCAAAACAGTTTTGGAGAATCTGAACACAATTCCTTCATGTTGTCCTAACACAAATCGATTAAAGCATTTCATTTTTGGATGAATTATTCCCTTTACACAATAGTGTATACAAAAATATATACACTGCTTTTTTCTAACAATAACTGTCAATTTACAACAAATGTAATTAAGGGATAGTTCACCCGAAAATTAAATTTCAGCCATGATTTACCCTTGAAATTGACCCAAACCAGTTTGAGTTTTCTGTTCTGTTGAATAAAAAAGAAAATATTTTGAAGAATGTTGGAAACCTGTAACAACCAATATCTATAGTACTAGAAAAAACAAATACTATAAAAGTCAATTGTTACAGGTTTCCAACATTCTTCAAAATATCTTCTTTGATATTTTGATCAAAAGAACAAAGAAAGTCTTATTTGGGACAAATCTGAAACTGATTTGGAAAAAATCAAAAGTGAGAATGATGTTGAGCTAATTGTAATCTAAAGAAACCTTTTACCAGTAACTGGACTTTTGAGATTTTCTTCTTTTCTTTTCTATATGAAATGTGCAAATAAAAAAAAATGAATTCAGGAGAAATTAAGCCTGACGTTGTGTTTAGAGGTTGATAGCATGCTGAATTTCAGTCAGTGTGTTGTTGCCCTTATGAGTAGTCACTCCTGATTCTGATGAAAAATGACAACACATATGCAAACATACCACGCTCACTGTGGAGAACAAAATAGATTGAGGGATGAAACAAACATCATGTGTTCAATGATGAAAAAGTCAGAGATAGAACGATGAAAAAGTTACACAAAAATTGTTTTCTACAAACCATATAGCCTCACTCTGATACAAAACTGAAATAAATTAATTTTGACTTCGGCTCAGTTCAGTAAGGCAACATACTGTACAACAACACAACAATCTTTTAGCTTTAATATAGCTGATCCTATACAGTACATAATGATCACAAACACTTCCAGGGTAAAAAAAAAAAAAACACAAATACAAGAAAGCTAAATCATAGTGAAAATATTCTCCTTCAACAACCCTCATCTGCATTTTTTTAGCTTTCCCAGTTAAACTCTCCTCTATAATCTTATAATCCTATAAGCATCACCTTCACTCAGATACAGCACAAAAATTTGAGGGAATGAAGATGTTTTTAGAGTTTAAATCTAAACAATTGGATGAGGGGGCTCACGGTGGCGCAGTGGGTAGCACATTCGCCTCACAGCAAGAAGGTTGCTGGTTCGAGCCTCAGCTGGGTCAGTTGGCGTTTCTGTGTGGAGTTTGCATGTTCTCCCCGTGTTGGCGTGGGTTTCCTCCGGGTGCTCCGGTTTCCCCCACAAGTCCAAAGACATGCGCTATAGGTGAATTGGGTAAGCTAAATTGTCCATAGTGTATGTGTGTGAATGAGTGTGTATGGATGTTTCCCAGTGATGGGTTGCAGCTGGAAGGGCATCCGCTGCGTAAAACATATGCTGGATAAGTTGGCGGTTCGTTCCGCTGTGGCGACCCCAGATTAATAAAGGGACTAAGCCAAATGAAAATTAATGAATGAACAATTGGATAAGAAAAGAGCATTTTTTAAAAATGGCAACAAAATATTTTTCAAAATATTATTATTCAAAATAAACTACAGCTCAGGGAATAATAGTGCTATAATCAATATAATTGGCACAGAAATAATTTTAAATATGTCAAAATATTGTTATCTGTTATATAAAATTTCATAATAAGCTCTTGAACCTGGATCAACCTGAATAATATGCCTGACGTGCATAAATAGTTTTTTAAAATAAAAACCTGACCTGAGACAGACCCAATAATATTGATGTGTGCAAAGTCTTCAACCCTGCATTCGGCAAGGATATATTCATTTGACTTATTTATTTACTTTTGTTTTATATTATTGAGTATGGCTTTCTGACCATTGGATTTGAAAAATAAATGTGATAGCTCAATAAAAATGAAAATCGATAGCCTAATAAATAACATATTTGCTACCGCTGTCTGCAACACTGTTTATCTCATCTTTGGTAAAAAAAAAAAAAAAAAATGTAAAAAAGCATCTACACATAAAAACAAATATATAATAATAAATGTCTCGTCTCTCTTATCTGTAAGATAGATTTTCTGTGTGCAAGGTTGCAAAGATTTGTTTATTTTCTACATGCATTTCTCAAGAATGCAAACAAGAATGCACAAGTATGCGCTGAAGTGCTGAAATGTCAATCACTCTAACCTCATTATTGAATGTACAGTATGAGCGCAATATTTCCATTAATGTTTTTGGTCTTACTGAATTCATTTGGAAAAAATACATTTATTTTAAATTGCAGACTCGGACCTTGGGTTTTTGAATCCAAGCCGACCTGTAGAGATCTCAAATTTTAGTGGTTATGTGAAATCACATTAATTTACATATTGATCTAAACTTCACCCTCAGCAGCATACAAGCAAAACGAAAATAAAATTCGTCAATGAAAATCTGTTTCCGTATTTCTTTTAATGTGGTATAGTGGATGAATTTGGTGAAAATTAATTTGTGGATATTTTTTAGGCTCCATACTATGCCAGCAAATCTATTATGTGACTAAAGACTGCATCTAGCTCTTTGTGTCATACACAGATGCGCGCACACACACACACACACGCACACGCACACGCACACTCACATCTGGTCACTGCTGCTGACTTTTTGCTTAGCCAGCTCAATGAATCAAGCACATTGATCAGTCTTGTCGCACATTCATTTACTGCAATGATCAGTAATCAGATGTCCATCTATTCTAGACAGACCAATTTAACAGCACTATAAAGAATAACAGCCATGACCGTCAACCAACAGACACCCACAGGATTCTATTTAGCATCTAGACACCTTTATAAGTGAATCTTTCCAGATGTGTATAATCTCAATGATTTTTTTTAAAAGGTTGTCCAGCAGTTCAGCTCAGATTGTTGCTGCAGTATTTGCTATCAAGAAGCAGACTTAGAGATCTATGCCAGGCTGCCAGTATCTAGACATTGTAAATGAGAAAATTAGAGATGCAGTTATTCATATTTCCTGTTATGCATCTAGTTCCTTTTGAAGAAAATGTTCTTATATTGGAACGCCATGAGATTATTAAACCAGAGCTGCGTTTATCATCATAATAAGCTCATAACGTTTGTCACATTCAGAAGAGATGACAAGATACTGCGTCTTTTGGCTGGCAAACACTAAGGAATTATTCCACTGTCGATTTTAAGCTTGATAGCAGCCACCGTGTTGCCAACCAGTATACGTGTGAACTTCATCAAATGACACAAAACAAAATTATTATGCATGTTTGAATTTATGTGTGACATTAACACAGAAAACTGCTGCCTAGTTTGCACAAAGACGGCACAATAAAACAGCAGGCACATTTTCATCATGTTCATCATTTTCATCAAACACACCTAGAACCTCATAAGGGGAACCTAAAGAAACTGAGAGGGATTTCATTTACATTCTCTGTGCTCAGTCTTAAATAATATATAAAAATGATTTGTAATTAAAACTTGAGCACCGTGTTCTTTTTGACATTCAGGTGTATAAACTCAGAAGCTGACACGCAATTACAGTAGTTTAGCCTTTTGTCAGGTTTGAATATGAATTTGTCACCACAATCTGGTCATCAGTAATTACAAGAAGAGATGATTACATTCTTCAGACAATTGTTTCGTGTCATTAAAAGAGTTAACAAGTCTGTTCATTATTTCATTTAGCTATCTAAAAGCTCTATTGTTAATTCCAATGAACTGCCGATGTGCGGTTTTTGCTTGAGTAATCAGAACGATTAATTGCTGAGGACTAACATATGAAAAAGCCTAATCATCAAATTCAGTGTATCTGCAATTGTTTTAGAGCCACCAGTCCTCATGATTAACACATCAGGGGCGTTTTCTCTGGAGACCATGGAAGCAGTGCCTGCTCACAAAAAAATGAATGACAAAATAATTTATTTAAAACGAAAAACACTAACAAAAAGGACTAACTACTAAAGCCTTTGGCGCATTTTATCAAGTCAAATTTACTTATATGACACATCATATACATTACCCTTTTAAAATCTCTTTAGAAAATCATGATGTTAATGTTAATAATATCATAATATTTTCATCCCCATAGTCTCATTTACCAAACTAGAGCTGATAATATAGGTTTATCTGATTAAGTTTATTCTTCTTCAGAAACAGAGGGATCAAACATTTAAGTGAGTTTACAACAGAAACCTGACCTATTCAGATTTTTGAGTGAGAAGCAGGGCATTCTCTTAGGGATGTATACAAAGAAGAAGATTGAGACACTATAATCAAAGGGCATACAGTAATGGGCAGTTGCAGCCTAATGGTTAGGAAGTTGGACTTGTAATTGAAAGGTTGCTAGTTTAATTTCCGGCCCTGGCAGGAACTGAAGATGGGGGGAGTGAATGAACCGCACTCTCCATCTTCGATACCCAGCTGAGGTGCCCTTGAGCAAGACACCTAATGACCTAAGGCCCACAGTCATCAGATCTCCAACCAATAGAACACATTTGGCATGTGCTGGAACAGGAGATTCAAAAAATACTTATAACAAAAGACTGTATCATAGTTTTCACAAAAATATTAAGCAGAACTACTTTTTAAAACACGTTTTTTTAATCACAATCAGAATTGAACTTTCAGCAGTGAAACTTAAACCACACTGAACTGAACTAAACTAAACTGAACTTCAACTCTGAAATCTGGACTTTACTAGAACATGTTAAGCTGCTTTGACACAATCTACATTGTAAAATGCGCTATATAAATAAACTTGAATTGAATTGAATTGAATTGAATGCTCTGTCCCTATCCAAAATATGCCTCTTCGTATCTGCTTGCAAAACACAGAGTTGGTAGCAGCTGTTACAATTGGCTAGAAACCAAAGAGTCTGAACCCACAAAGGCAATTCATGAGCCAGCACACCCTAGAGCAAGGCACTTAACCCCAGGTTGCTCCACAAGGACTGTCCCTGTAATAAGTGTACCGTAAGTCAATTTAGATGAATAAGCGTAAAATAAAGAAGAAAAACAGGCTTAGTGGGTATAATCACAATGCATCACATTTCATCCTTTTGTTATTCTGTTAACCAATCTTTATTTCACTTGATCCAATTCGTTCAGGACTACCAACAGCCATTATAAAAGTTCAGGTCAGGATAATGGCAATGCACTTCTTATGGATTTTTAAAGAAGAATGTCAAATACAGGACATAGTACAGCATATTGGCATGATGTGACTTTTCCAGTGTATTGATTTCTTTCCAACCATATCTCCTCATGTATGTGGGCAGTCACAAAGCCTTAAGCTAAATAACAGTCCATGACACCTGATTTATCCTGGCTGTGACCCTTTGCCAGATCCAAGGGCACTGTCTGTTGTCCTGAAACGATTTCACCGTCTGATAAATCCTCGCATATTCATCTTGAGCAACAGGGTCATCTCCCTTGCATTCTGCATTTCCTTCTGCATTTTCATTTGCACATTAATGTTTTATTAACCGTTAACTCCTGGTTTTCCTTCCAATATATATTTTTTCCTTTCTATGATTGCATTTGCTTTTGACACTCAAACAAATTGGTTCATTTTTTATTTTCAACTGAGAATTTATTTTCTATTTCATTTTTATTTTTTACTGAAAAGGTGATATTGACGTTTTCCCTTCTTGCCAAACAGCTGTAAGTCGTCTTATCTCCAGAACAGCTAGCATATGTTACGTATCGATTGTCTTTTGTCTGCCTTACCCTAACCACTATTGACAAACGCATCCAATCATACAATCCTAAGCCTGCTGTCCATAAAGACACAGAATCGAACCCCAATCATGGGTCACAGATGCTATCTAACAGCTTTATCTGAGTCATGCTTTAACTTTCACCATTTCCTTTCTGTGTTGCTGTCACTCATATCGGCCTCATCTTGGGCATCACCATCACTCTCAGTGAGGCTGTTTACAAGACAATGACATACTAAAACTGAACAAATAGTTCCTCACAGATAAATGAACTTATTGTTAAAATGATCCTCATGAATCAGCAAAAATTACAAAAAAGACACTATTATGCATGCCAGTAGTTGGCAATATTGTAAAGCAGCACAAAACATCCTGTGATACGCCATTGTTGTTTTAGACACATAGCATGATGTCACCATCTTTACTATTTTTGTTGTTTACTAAGTGAATAACCAAGTAACTATGCTGTTTCTAAGTCTGTAACTAAATTGAACCCATTTTCAAACATTTAAATTATCAAGCCCTGAAATCTGTTCTCTTTAAATAAACTGCTAACACAAATACAAAGATTTGTTTAGTAGGTTGTAAGTGTCCCAACCTGTTGAAATAATGCAATCAATGTCATATGTTGAAATAATGCAATCAATAAAATGTGTTTAGACAAAAGACAGGTTTAAATTCCTTTTCATGTGGACCTTAAGTTCTTCTTGGTTTAAAAGAATTTTGAATATATTGCATGTTTCACACTTTTATGTATTAAGACAACACCCATCCAATACCGTTTGAAAGGAAAAATTAACGTTCATAGAAATGTCTCCTTGTGTTCTGCAGAAGAAAACAAATAAATACAAAGTGACAAACGTTTCACAGAACTTTAGAAACGCTTTGGAAATATAAAGCTATATCATGTGGTAAAGCTAGCTGACATAAAATTACACTAGCCACTATATCCTGAATGATATGTTTAAATATAGCCTACATTTTAAAAGAAAATTTAATTTAAGATACCAACCATCATCTAGAATTCCAGTTTTTCTCAACACCACAGAAAAGGTCACACAGAGCCCGAGAGTGACACATGCAAACATCCTTCAGAGTTCTGCCCATTATCCATTCATCTTTAAAGCAGCTTTTTCACAATAAGGCACTTTTGGAGATAAACTACAAAGCACAGAGGAATCCACAGCTATCTAATTTTAAAGAGAGAAAGCATTTAGAAGTTAGCGTGCATATGCAGCCTCTAAAGTCCTAATCCACAGTTTCATGTTGCTATTTGAAATGTGAAATGCGCAAGAAAAGCACCCAGGGAAAGGAGAGAAAGGTGAAAAATTATGCAGGCAATAACATTTCCAGATGCTGTGTTCAGTCAAAGACCTTCGAAGCAGTGAGTGTATTTAATCAATAGAGCCTGTGACTGACACTCACACACTGTCTCCCACATCCATTTCTCCATCATGACAAGCAGATTGTAAGGTTAAGGGCTGGCTGGATAAATGGTGGAATGGGGACAAACAGGTTTGGAGATGGGAGGACGGACGGCCGAAGGATGGACGGATGGATGGAGGTCGACAGACAGACAAGTTAAGTTAAGAATGGATGGAGACAGACAGGTTTAGAGATGGATGGATGGACGTAGACAGACAGACTTTAATGATGATGGATGGGTGGGGACAAAGACAGTTCAAGGGATGGATGAATGGATGGATGGTGGAGGTCGACAGACAGGTTAAATGAGGGATGTATGGAGAGAGACAGGTTTACAGATGCATGAATAGATATGTGGATGGAAACACACGTTAAGAGTCACTTGCAGTCACTTCAACTTAAATGGATCAACAATTTTTTGATGTCACCTCATAGTTTAGTTTCTCATAAATTCTTCTGAACAATCAAATGCTCTATAGAATCTCACATGTCCCATCCCTCATTACACTTCTCATTTGCTTATCTTTTGATGCACTTGATCACGAACACTGCTATTGGCTGTCTTGTTAAAGGGGAGGAGCTACTATATGTCCCACCCTGTCTTCATGTTTCAGTTGAAATTATGTCACACATCAAACTAAAGTGCACTTTTCAAGATGGATGAATGGATGGATGGATGGATGGATGGATGGATGGATGGATGGATGGATG
>CAIGQW010053273.1:6848443-6859308 GCA_903798125.1 Danio choprae | reverse complement strand
ATGGATGGATGGATGGATGGATGGATGGATGGATGGATGGATGGATGGATGGATGGATGGATAGGTGGGTATGTGGGTGGTTGGACGGATGGACGGATGGATGGATCGTAGATAAAGAACATCTAAATTGTAAGATGGATAAATGGATAAAGTATGGGATATTCACAGATATCAGATTGCTTGTAAGTGGGCTGACCTCTCCAACTCGAATGAATGAATATGTAGGAACATCTACTTGTGCCTTTTAGAGATTTCCACTATATTTCATTCCCTTCTGTCTCCCAGAAATGCATTTCATCCATAACATGGACCTGCGCCTGCCCCCAGGCATGGAAACGCCTATGTGTTTCCCCACTCTAAAGGGAGGTAAAGACCTCCATGTGAAAATATAAAATGTTCTTCCTCCCATCCACTGTGGCAGGATAAATGGGAGAGAAGAAGGTGATGCAAGGCCTTGTATTGATTCAGTTTCTATGGCCACAAATACCTGGCAGCATAATAAGCCTGTGTGCTTCAAGATTCACAGCTTTTAAGGCATCAAATGGCCTTGCTGTTATCAGCAAATCATGCTGCTCACCACCCAGGCTGACTATACATCAGTGACCGCATGAAAGGACAAGAGAGAGAGGTAGATATTAATAGTTTCAGAGACAGATCTCTGGTCAGCGGTGTGTTGAAGCGATGCTAAATGTCCAGGAATGTAAGTAGCTAGATTATGGAGGGCCCTTGGTGGAGAGAGGTTTTGTTTATGACCTGCAGAAAGTAATGAAGTCACTGGCTGTGTCCAAGAGTGAATCCACCTACCTTGCTTCCCATCGGCCAATGCCTTAGCAAACAGCATTTTTATGTGAAAGAAGTTTCATACATGTTTCCTAATAATGGCAGTCTAATCACATACAATACATAATTTATAGCAGAAATGAAAAAATACATGGAATATTTAACAAATTAATTAATTAAATAATTAGTACTTCCGTTTAGCCCTGGTTTTCATTTCTGTCTGCAACCCTGACCCTGTAGATACAACATCAACCTGGAGATCTCCAATGGGAGAACAGGAGCTCTAAATGGGGAAAGAACAAAAGACGCCTTCTTTTAGAGCTCCCAACTGCAGTGATGTCCCTATTTTCATATCAGGACACTTCTGTGACCAATTTTGAATCACTTTACTAGATCAACAAACAAGGCTCTTGAAATAATTATAGGCTTCACTTTTAAATGTACACTCTGCTCTTTGAGATCTACAGATCTTAATGCACTCCTGACTTTACAGTAAACCCCATGCCATTCAACATGCACAAATATCAAAAATCACTCCTCTACCAAAACCTCCCTTTCACAAGTATAAAAGCAAACACTCCCTGGCTGTCAGTCATTAATTTACACAGCGTACAGACAAAATATAAAGAAGAATTGATTCAGAATGAAAGAAAAAACATTCCAGTCTTTCTCTCTCCATCTCTTTCTGTTGCAATCACAAACAGTAATGAAAGACATCCTGTAATCAGTAAGACAACACTCAAAGCTGATCTGTTGGCGAATTTGACAGGAGATGTATGTGTACATCCTTTCCTTTTTTTTTTTTTAATTGCACATACCACAGACTCTATGACACACTTTCATATGACACTTTTGTATAACGAACTTAACAGATCATTCCTCTGCCTTGCATTTCTAAACAGACAGAGCGGTATGAGACATATTAACACCTCCCAGTTATGGGCTTGCTATCAGAGAGAAGATGTGACTGCTGGATGAATCAGACTCTGACTCTTCTACCTCTAACACACATAATGTGCAACACACCTTTAAATGTTTAATGCAGCCAGTAGGATATGTGGGCTGCTATGTCAATATGCTGTAGATTAGCAGCTTTGAAAGCAGGACTGTGTCGATGCGCAGATGATTATAATCCCTGCACTATTAACAGACAGCAAGTTATTTCTGCAATGTACCACATTCAGAGAACTGAGCTGGTTAAATCAGCCAATCAATTTGGACAGATTAATATTCAAGAATCTTTGAAAAAGAATAGTTCACCAAAAAAAAAGAAAGTTCTGTCATAATTTTGGGGGCATTCACATACTGTAGAACATTTTTGCTTTTAAATATGTTTTATAAAAGATGTAAAACTCTCATGTAATTCCACAAGCTTGTTATTTGCATATATTTCCATGTATCAAATTTCTACATTGGCATCGGTGGATTGCTCATTTATCTGCTCATAGACAAATCCTCTGATAGATGGGTGGATGTGCCACCAGGTCAAAGGATCCACAGTGAGAGAAAGACAGAGCTTTAGAGTAGCTATAACTCCATTTCTTCCCTAGCAATCAAATAGTGTTCTACTGTACCTTCAGTGTCAGTGAAAGACTGTCCCAGCAAAAAAAAGTAGTATGAACATTTTAATTACTTGCATTTGCGTCTTGCCTCCCTCATCATAGTATGCTACCGTGATATAGCACATATGCAATAAATGATGCCGTCATGAGTTATTTAATCAGTATGATCTATTACTGAACCAATACCAAATCTCCCACTTCTGTATCACAATGCAACAAAGAAACAATTAATTTTGATACACCTAGATTTTAATAGAGCTTACCTAGAGTTTACCTTAACTCTTTACCTAGAGTTTAATATATATTGTGTTCATTCCCAGACATCACTTCAGTGATGTAGAGAATAACTTGCCTTGGAGAAGATGTTATGCTTTATAACTTTGCAGAACCTTTTCATGCTCAAACTGCAACATTACATACTAAATTAAGCTGAAAGTGTAAAAAGCAAAACAGATGCCGTTTAACAACTCAAGATGAAGGGCAAACACATTTTTATAATGATCAAAGCCATCCATCTATAGTGCATATTTAAATAAAAGCAATAAAAATGGCTCTGCTTAATTTGCGCTGCTCTGTAAACAGTAGGGGTAGAACAAAAAAATCTGTATGGCAATTTATTACAATATTTCTGGCCACGAGACATATAGATATTTGCCATCAATTAAATTTTTTGTATATCAAATGTAAAAAAGACCTTAATTACTTCATCACAGTCTTGTACTGTGGCCTTTTACCCTTTTACCACTAGTTCGGTGGTGATCTATGTGGCCACCACCAGAGCTACAGATGCAAGAGCCGTCGATGCTGCCACCTGACCTCCAAGAGTGGCCGCCGGACCCGCCAGAACTACAGATACAAGAGCCGTCAATGCAGCTTCCTGATCCGCTAATGCCTCCCGATCCCGAACCTCCTGATCTGCCTATGTTTTGGGGTCCAAAGTCTTCTGACCCACCTGTGTTTTGTGACCCAAACCCAGAGCCTCCTGGTGCACTGGGGTTGTCTGATCCATTAGTGCCTCCTGAACCACTGGAGTTGTTTGACCCACCAGTGTCTCCTGACCCTGAGCCTCCTGACCCACTGGGGTTATCTGACCCGCCAGTGCCTGCAGACCGAGAGCATCCAGGCCCTTCGCAGCTCCATGCTTCAGCCCCTCCACAGCTCTCCTCCCCCTGTTCAACCTCCACTCCACCTCCTTCCTGGATTGTTAAAGGAGGGTCTGGAATCCGCTCCTAGAGGGGGGGATCTGTTATGATCACCAGAAATCTAGCTTTTGCAGGTCGCTGGAGAACACTCCTTGCCATTCCTCTGAACGGCACATATACCACTGAATTGAACTACATATCCCATCCTGCACTTCACTCAAACACCAGTCCCAAATCACCCCTTGACTACACACACACAGCTGAAAGCTGATCAGGACTAATGATATGGACTACATACACACATCTTTGCTGAGTCTTGTTTCCACTGCAGTGAGCAGTTCTAAGCATTATCCTTGTTCTTCCAAGCTGTGTTTCTTACTCTTGTTTGTTTATTGTTTATGTTGCTTGGCTGCCTGCCTCGGCCATTCACCTGATATTGACCACTCTTTGGATTACCTGCATGCTCTCGTCTGTCCCTGTGTTGACCTTAAATAAAGCGGCAATTTTGGATCCAACCTTTTTTGCCACTTCAACTGATTACAGTGAGAGACTGCATCAATAAGACTGGAAAGTTCTATGGGTTATCTAACAGTTACAAAAAACAGATGCTCAACCGCTCATTTCAATAATAATCAATCACAGGTTAACACACAATATGATATCCGATACCCGATAATAATTTAGAAAACTGAAGAAAACTGAACGGTCCAAGCAAAATATATTCCTTCTCAGCAGGACAAGATGCAAACAAACAGATGTTTGACTCCAGGAAATAATTATAATTTAAACTTAACAGTGAGTTGGTTGTCACTGATGTGAGTTGATGGCTATAATGAGGAACAGTCATAAATTAAGAGACATGCCCTCAACAACACTCATCATCTCCTGTGAGGGACCACAGTCTAGATCACAACCTTAATTAGCACATGTGGGAAATTTAGGTCAGTTTAAACACAGAAGCGAGGGTTTAGCCACGAGTTAAGGAGGGTAATTAATTAGTCACATGCAGATGCTAAACAGGCTCATTAGTGAAGTAACTGTGGGCAAAAGGACATGTGTGTGTCTGTGCATGTGTTAATAATTGTGAATATAAAAACAAAGAATAAATGAACACAATCCATGTTGTGAAATAGCTCATTTCATGGTGTGTGGCTTTAAAAAAAATGCACCTCTAGTATGACAGAAATCTGAGGCCTGAACATGAGTTACATAATATGGCAGATCAATTTTCTAAATCCATCCTAATGTTTGAAAATGCCTCTCAACTACAGCACAGATTGAGTCGAAAATAAGAAAAAACAATCTTTCAACAGAGCAATAAGAGCTGCCAGTTTAAACTGATGGGCTTTTATACTTGTTACAGGCATCTAATACATCTTCATCTCTGGCCAACTCGTAGACGCTATCAAAAGACGAGCCCATTTTAGGCAATTATACCCCAGCCTGCACTGATGGGGGTGATGTCGTGGGGCATGAGAATGATGGGTAACTGTCAGCAGAGTGGTGAAAAATTGGATTCTCATTGTGCTGAAGTAAATGTGTAAAGCAAGCAGAAACTCCTTTTTGAAGTGACACTTGTTTGTTTTGTGGACGCTAGTATACAGTCTGTGCAAAAAAAAAGAAAAGCAGACAAAGAAAAAGAAAAAAACTATAATGTTGCCTATCCTGAACAATGTTACATACACTGTAGCAAATATCCTTTTTGTTTTTACCACGCAAAATGTACTCTTCTTGGATTTACGTCATGGTAGGGGATAAAAGGACTAACATCGTTTAATGCTGACATTAAAGACAATTAAAATTCCCCCGCTTGGTTCATCCTTTTGCACATTCTAAAATATTATTTGCAGTTCAATGTATTACATATCCTAAATAAATGATCACACATTAATATATTATTAATTAGATTGATTAATGTTACAACTTTATGTAATTCATACATCCCAAATCCATGGTCCTAATGTCTAAATCAGTTTGGGAAATCAAAAAAGAAATTGTGTTTTAATAAGTGATATGGTATGACATTAACTCAGTCACAAGCACATTAAACAAGACACAAAACCATTAACAATTTTACAAACAGAAGAGCATTAATGCAAAACACTAGTAGGCCATTAACACAACGAATCATTTGGTTGACTTACATCTTTCATATTTGTCATTTACTGATCTCTTTTGCATGTAGGTGGTTTATATTCATTGTGTCTCATTTGGAAGGCTGCACCCTCCTGAGATTTGTCAGTTGCATATATCAATTGCGATGGCTTCACATCAGAAAAGTAACCATTACAGTTTAAAGTTAGAAGGAGTTTGAAATCATTTATGCCATTAACTCACCCCATGTTGTTCCAAACCCATAAAACTTCCATTAATTTTCAGAACACAAATGAAGAAATTTTGTGAGAGATTTCTCTTCTCTCCATTAAAAGACTTTAATCAAAACAGATTAAAAAATCAATCCACATTAATTGTTCAATATAAGTCTTCTAAAGACACAGGTTCACTTCAAATGATGAACAGATTTCACTTTGCCTTTCATTCACATACAAATATTAATCAGCGAACATAAACAGAAGCTTGATCACACCTTGTCATGCAAAAACAAATTCACATACGCTATTTTGCATTTTTATAATTTATATATATTTTTAAGTATAAATAATGCAGGTATAGTGTATTCACACTGACATTTCCAAAAAGAAATGTACATTTTAAAGGCCTGCATTTTTTTAGCCAAAAAGTCTGGAATGATGGAAACTTCATGCACTCAAACTGACACAGCTTTCATGATGTACTTAGTGAAAGGGATGAGGCTTTCTTAATCTGATGATGAATGACAAATTAACTAAAGTTAATACATTTTACAATTAAAAGTATAGTGCATAAGTAAAACGTTTTATAATTGTTTATTATTTATTATTGTGTCTCTTCAAAAGACTTCAATTAAAAAGCTAAATTCAAATGGATTCATTATATGGCCTCTTCTGAAGCATCTGAATTTTGGACATTCAACACATTCAAGAGAGGGAAAGGAATATTTAAAAATATCTAAACTTGCACTTCAAATATGAATTAATATCTTAGGGGGGTTGGATCATGCAGGTAAGTAAATAATAACACAGTTTACATTTGAGGGTGAACTAACTCTTTAAGAGGCCTGTAGATGAGCATTTCCAAGGTTATGTTATGAATAGGCCCATTTTACTGAACAAAAAAATATAATTTGTGAATCAAATGAATTAACAGCATAACAATAATTTTCGTGACAGTGAAGACAAAAAACAAGGCTTTGTCTTAGACTTTACGACTTATTAAAAAAAAAGATAAGTTAATAATAACGTAAGCTTTCACCTATCGTGACGTTACTGTCGTAACAATCTAGTCACTGTTCAAAGTAGAGTAAAAAAACATTTCAGTGATACAATGTTTTGCTGCAAGAAGTTCTGCTGTATATGATCTGCGTTCGCTACGAGTAGTGTTCTGGGTTTTTAGGACTATTTTAGTCAATTAAATACTTATAAACCAAAATAACAAATCAAACATGCACTCACCACCGAATTCTTCATTGTGGACATCACTGTAAAGCCTTGGGTTTTCAGTTCCCCTTTAGCCAAATGTTCAAAGGTCCTCATTTTCGTACACATTGCTAACCAAACAATATTTTAAGTTCAGGAAAAAAAAACTCACGGAGAGCACCTGCTAATAACTCAATGGCGTCGCATTAGTGCTCGTCTGTTTGAGTTGTCAAGGACTGAGGACGCGCTGCGGTTGCTATGGATGTTAAAGAGAAACCCGGATGTTATTGTTCATCTCGCTATGGAAACATCATGCGCCCTCTAGTCGTTCATCATTAAAATAAAAGGCACATGAGAAATTATTGTAGTACAAGAATATTGTGACAAAATAATAATCAATATAATGTTTTTCGGCTTTCGTATTTTTAAAAACAAACTCAGTATCAAGTAAAAGTAAAAGTATCATTCTTTTGTGTCTGTTCAGGGCCTGAATTATTTATAAAGTTCCAATCATGAGTAGCCTATAGGCTTCTCACTTTTTTTAATATTAAGTGTAATATATATTCAATTAAATCCTTTTAAGACATATTTGACAATTCTTTATGATTTACAATTCTGTATATTTGATTCAATATTTTACATAGATGTTATGTTTGAAATGTGGTTATTATTACATGTGATAAATATTAAAATATATTTAGTTTTAAATGTTTTATGCATTAATAATTTACACAGTATATGTATATTTACATTTATAGTTTAAAATACTATTAAACATCACATTACATTGCCATTACATATTGTATACAATACAATTTTTGTGTATGTTTATGTAATGTTAAAAATGTATAAATAATAAATAATGTAATATTAAAATTAATATATGTCCACACACATATTTATTTTTACATTTTTAGCACACACACACACACATATATATATATATATATATATATATATATATATATATATATATATTCTTCATTATCTTTTTCACTGGTCAAAAACACCGGTGACGTTCAGCAATCTTTACTTAAAAGTTACATATTTGAAATAATTTTAGTTCATCATTTGGCCTACTTTAAAGTTTCCAGTCTAGTGGATCTCAGTCCTCTGTAGTACTCCACCAGGGCCTCCTTCATCCCAGGCCCAGGGAACAAAACATTCCCAACTGCTCCACCCCAGTGTCAGCACCGTGTCCATCCTGCATCACCTGCTTAAACAGTGACCCTGTATCCTACAGGTCTACAAGCACATTGTCTGCTAAATCTAGAGAGAATTTCACTGCACTAAATCATTCCACTATAAGAGTTTGGCACTTTTAATCTCTGGTGTGTCTTTGCCTCTGGACTCTTCTCAGCAGTCGGCTACAGTAATTAATCTTCAGTGTGGTGTGCAAGCAGTTTCTCTAAAAACTCCTATTTGGTTTTTATGACTCCGTCGAGGAAGGAGATGCCTTGTGCTTGTGTCTGAAAGGAAATATTTGCAATGCTGTACTACTATTAGGGCCATTTGTGATAATTTTTTTACTGCATCGGCGCTAACACTCCCTAGCAACCAAATCAATTAGATGTGGTATTTATATTTATCCTCCATCTCCGTCTCAGCAAAATGACACATGCTGGACGTTTTCACATATTTTTTACTGTTATCATGCTGTTTTTCCATATGACATTGCTAAAAGAATTGCCCCCAGACACAAACCATTAGATGCTGAGTGCGTGGGCCTCATTTATGCCATTCTCATGGCACTAATGATGTGTATGTGCGCGAGGCCCGTTTTTGATGTGCCAAGGTCTCAGTCCCACTGCCTCCGCCGCACACACATGATATGTGTGTAATGAGTAAACAGCAGACCTTCATCTTCATCATCTCGGCCTCTACTGGCGTTTGATGTATGTCTCATTTGGCCATTTCTCTTCGGGCTGATCTGGCATCCACTGACACAGGCAGCAATTAGACAGCGATCATCCGAAAGTTTGCTGCTGCAGAACCATTAACAGAGGAAAATGCACGCCTCAGACTAACAGTAGCAGGAGCTGGGCTGGACACACAGAACACAGGCGACAGGACTCATCGGAT
Organism: Danio choprae; assembly: GCA_903798125.1. Classification (NCBI taxonomy): domain Eukaryota; kingdom Metazoa; phylum Chordata; class Actinopteri; order Cypriniformes; family Danionidae; genus Danio; species Danio choprae. The sequence continues at coordinate 6,850,227 of CAIGQW010053273.1, read as the reverse complement.
ATGCCAATCAGCTTCCCCCAAACGGCCCATTAGGGCTGCGGGTTCGAGTTTCTCTACAGGACAGGCAGAGATACGACGCATCAGCATCTCCGCTCTGTCAGAAATAAAACAGCGACTGTAATGAAGAGGAAACAGAATGGTAAACAATGCATCTGAGAGCACTTTTCTGTACAGCATCATGAAGATTCATCAGCGTAAGGGTTTCTCAGAGCATGTGGCACTGCTCTCTTATGTTTGGTTTCATGTTGTGTACTTGTCGTCTCCCTTCCACCGATACTCGCGTTGCTGTTTTGAGAGAGTATATGCTAATAATTCACAACCTCAAAAGCAGTCGCAGCCTACTTGCGCATCATATTCTGGTGAATATATGCATTAGTGCAAGATCAAATGCCGTAGAGTTGAAAGTCACCGAGCGAGAATAATGCTTCTCAGAGCTAGATGGATGTGTCGTGGCCATTCAAACCGATCATAAAGCAGAATGAATTTAAAATGTAACTTGTAAAAATACTTTGTGTGGGTATGTTTGTGCGTCTATGTTTGTGTAATTTTTGTACATTTGGGATTCATATGATTTTTTAAATAGTTTTGAAAAAAACATTTGATCCTTTTTTTAAAGTAATAGAGTGTAAAATACTATGGTAATATTTTCACATATATATTATATTACTATTTGATATTCTAATCTTATTTTTACAGTAAATCCTAATTGGGCCTCACAGTGGCGCAGTGGGTAGCACGTTCGCCTCACAGCAAGAAGTCGCTGGTTCGAGCCTCGGCTGGGTCAGTTGGCGTTTCTGTGTGGAGTTTGCATGTTCTCCCTGTGTTGCGAGGGGTTTCCTCCGGGTGCTCCGGTTTCCCCCACAAGTCCAAAGACATGCGGTACAGGTGAATTGGGTAGACTAAATTGTCCGTAGTGTATGAGTGTGAATGGGTGTGTATGGATGTTTCCCAGAGATGGGTTGCAGCTGGAAGGGCATCCGCTGCGTAAAACATATGCTGGATAAGTTGGCGGTTCATTCCGCTGTGGCGACCCCAGATTAATAAAGGGACTAAGCCGAAATGAAAATGAATGAATGAATGAATAAATCCTAATTTAGTTTAAAATTCAAGAATTAGTCAAATATTAGTACTAGTTATATCAGTTTATAAAATATGAGATTTTACAGTACATTTGAGATACATTCAGTTTTTTACAGCTTGCAACCATGGCTAATGTTTTGTTTTATTTTTAAGTTACAGTTGTACATACAGTATATGACTTGAAAATCAGTGCAAACAGCAGCCATTATTACTCTTGGGGCTGTGTTTTTTAAGTCTGTTTCCCCTTTAAGGCAGTGAAAAACAACATACTAATTTTCCAGATCAGATCTGGACGATCAGATCAATACAACAATCAATATCGAGCAGGGACATTTTGAGGCCTTGTAATTTGTTTTGTTTTTCTGCTGTTGTCATCCACGGTTGGCCTGTTTTAATCTTTTCTGGTGATTATTTACTCATTCTGTCCAAATCCAATATCTGATCCGACTGACTGCCCCTTTTGCCTTTTTTTTTTCATTTGCCTGAGAATTATTAACTGAGCTTAATCTAAATGCCGCAGAATAAAACTTTAATTTAGACAGGATTATTATTTAGATAGGGCTATGTTCTTCAATCAATGAATCCAAGAGAAACGTCACTTGAAATCTTTTATTTCAATGTATTTTCTTTCTAAAATACAATTTTAATATTTTGTTTTCTATAAAGCCAACATTGTTTGCCATTTTAAGCCATTTTACTTCCAT
>CAIGQW010053273.1:6795598-6833339 GCA_903798125.1 Danio choprae | reverse complement strand
AATTATTTGATCAAAAAGAAGACTCTCTTCTTCACAATTGCAAAAGTTTTCAAGATTAATAAAGTCTAATAATATTTAGAATGTGCGGGAAGTAAATTGGGATGCAGGGGTTGTGCTTAATAACGAGTCACTGAATCGTTCACTCAAAAGAACTCATTCAAACATTTTGGAAATAATATTGTTTATAAAGCAAATACAAACTAGTAATACTGTGTCAAAATGAAAGTTATCCAGTAACCTTCTTGATGTCTGTGGAACGTATAATAGCAAATTCATACTTAGCCCTTACAAAAATGAACCTCATTCTTAAAATAGCAAAAGTGTTGTAACCTTGTTTTTGTTGTTTATTTGGTGTTCTGATTAATGATTACAATTTGTATAACCAGTTTTACTACAAACTAAACTACAATGTAGCAAAACCACAGTTAATCTGTTGTCAGCCATGTTTTTGTTTTTATTTGTTGTAAAACCATGGTTAAATTTTGTAAAGGCTCTCTTTAAACCACAGGATTTCATTAGCCCCAGTGAAATTCTATAGCTACACCTGTTTTATTCAGAACATCTGTTAAATAATTCGCAGGCAGACCTGCAGGCATATTCACTTCTGTCTGCTCTATAGATAGAGATAATGGGTCGCACTCGTTTGAGACTTGTTAGAGCTGCTGCATAGGTTTGCTATTCCAGTCACATACCCTTTTATTGTTGTGTTTTCCTTTGTTGCCATTTTCATGTGCTGGATCTATCATAAGGCACCATTTAAAGCATAATTTTGCTGTTGGCCGGCCTTTTACTGAAGCAAACATTTTAATTGTTCAGTTTAATGGATGCATTTTGATTAACACTGCATTTGTTGTTTTTTGATGCTGGTTTCATTTCATTTGCTTTTGTTGGTTTCAGTTTAATGGCTTTGTCTAAAGTGCCCATTTCCATTAGAATGATACTGCAATTTCTAATAGTAGCTTTATAACATCAACATATAACTGGATAACCCAAAAGTCATTATCATATGATTTGCATTGTGCATTTAGTTTAAAACCAACGCTTTTGAATATCTAAAATGCCATCATTTTATAAAACCTTTTATAAAAGCTACCTGAGATTTCAAACTGTGACAGGCTTCTTTGTTTTTTTTTAAGTAATGTTAACCCTAATTTTAGTAGTTTGTTATGCTTTTTCCAACACATTCGTTATTTTAGAAAGAGTATTTGGGAAAAGGAATTAAGCTATGAATTTACTTTTGTTATTAACCATTTGTACTTCAAATGAACTTCACTGTGGATTCATGAACTTGAAAATGTTCAACTGAAAACTCATCTGAAGAAAATGTTCAGAAATTCTTTTAGTCTTCGTTTTAATTGCAAACAATGCAAGATAACATTTATTCACTGCTTTTGGTATTGTGACAAAACTGCACCTCCTCTCAGGCTATAGTTTTGTTTCTTTTTGGAATTGTATCTGCTATCTGTTTTAGTGGAAACCATGTTTAATTCTCATACTAAACATGTTTTTCATTTTGGTTTATCTGACAAAGAAATGCACATTGTCATTATGGTCATCGCCTCAGGTACCTTCTTTTAAAGTGTGGATGTATCAAATATCTGCATTACTTGCTGGACTTTACTTGACATTTGGCAGATATGGAAACATATTTAGCTCTATGTTGGACGCAACATTTTCTGATATATACTGTGTACATTCATTCATCCTTTTTTTCTTCCAAATTTCACAATAATTTTGAACTTGTTGTTTTGTTTTTCCATAGTGTGGGTGGGACCATATTTGTATGTACGCAATATATGCAACATATAATATACTCTATTTATTATATTGTCCTACACCAACCCTAGATCTAACTAACCCTACCCCTTACAGGGAACTTTGTGCAGTATTGCTTTATCAAAGAAATATTCTGTATCAATTCTGTATCATTATTTAAGATTTTTAAAACAGAATCGGAGGACATTTTTTGCTATTTCTGTGCAGGATTTGATAAAAAAAATCACTTATTTTGAGAGTACAACCCAGCACTGGGAAAATCCTATAAACATTTGCTTATTAATCAGTAATTTTACTGAAATGAATTTAAAAACAGAATAAATATATATATATATTTACATACATTTACATAAATAGACTAAATAATCTGTGAATTTCTGCAGATGATTTTTTTGTGTGGGCCTATACCTGTGCTTAGAATACCTATGTCATACTCATGTCATGTTAATGGGTGTCCTTACATGTCACAAAAACACACACACCGCCCACACACACAAATAGCTGAAAGTTGAATCTACAGTCTTTTTTCAGTCCTTCAACAACCCTAATGTCGAACCCTCTAGGTTTCCAGTCGCTTTGCATTTTATCTGTGATCTCCACCTCACGGGGCTCAGGGCCGCGGGCCTGATAAGACAGCATCCTACCTGCTGCCGCTTTCCTGTCCCAGCATCCTCCATCCCAATGCCACTCCCAGCGATTAATCTCCTTTCTCTTCTTTGTTTACAGCGGGCCGTAAGTCAGACCACTGCCTGACAGGGTCATCCCTCTCCTTCTATGAGATAAAACTTTTACAGGGCTGCAAAGATAACAAACTGCAGCTACTACCATGGGAGGACAGAGCGAGTGAGAGAGGGAGAGGAGGAAAGAAAAGGATAAATAGCTGCTTGTAAATTTATCCTGGCAGCCTGTCTTCTCTCAGAGCTCCAGCTAGCTTCGAGCTAACTGTGCTGAATATGTTTCGCATTTATATGAAATGCTGCGTAGGCTCAATAGTGTTAAAAAAAGATACATATGTATGTTATTCTACTGTGTCATGATGCATGCTTTCCATCTTCGTTTGTTTTTATACAGAGTAAATGCTATTTTCTATCCCCTGACCTAAATGTAACCCTGGCAGAAAGGATTTCGCATTTTTACATTTTTATGAACCTATTATTTAAATATGTTTATTAAGCCATTTCCCACCACAATATGCATGATTTGAGGTTTTGCTATCTTTTTGGAGGCAAAATATAAGCAAAGCATGACCCAAGTGCACATACTTCGCCCCTTTGAGATTGCTCGCATCAGTAAAGTGCATTAACATGCAAAGTAATGAGTGGTTTTGGGTTGCTCTGAAATCAGACGTTTGGGAACGATTATCTTTTTCATGACCCAATAAAAGCATGGGCATCCCGCTTCTTCCTGTTTCCATCTGCTAAAATGGCATTTCAAATCTTTAGCACTGCGTTCTACTAAAATAAAGCTCAATAAATACCCATAAAGCTAGTTTTGCCCCCCGATACTCGCACTAAATGTGTACCCACAAGGCAAAATACAAAAACAACAGCTGAACTTGTGTTGTAATTAAATCTCATTATCATAACAGCACTGTTATGATGTTTGTTCGAGGTTCGATTTGGGAGTTTGTTCTCAATCATTTTCTGTCTTTCAGATCCTTCACTGGAGCTTTGAAAACACTGCCTGCACCCCTGGCTCATGCAAACACCCCTGAAAACATGCTTCCCAAAGCTGTATTTCATGGAATCCAGGCCTGTTTTTGGAATTTCTGAAAAAAGGTAGCATCAAATTTCAGGGAACACTTCCCAAAAGACATTATAATTTTGAACGGCATCTATGCTCATGTTAGTTTGTTTTTCATTATCCCGAGGTTTCCATAATCCTGGACCAGACGACGTACTCACACCTGCAGTTTCTACACGATGGATGTCCAGCATTCTCCAGCCTCCGGCGCCTAGACTGCAGCTCTGCACAAGAAATTTGGCCAGAGGAGAAGTGGTCATGCCCAACTGAGCCTGGTCTTTCTCGAGGTTTTTTTCCCTTCACTTTCGTCAATTGGTGAAGTTTTGTTCCTCGCCACTGGCTTGCTTGGTTTTGGGACTTTTGGGTCTTGTGAAGCTGCGCATCGATGGATTTGCTCTTCAGTGTTTGGACTTTCAGCAGTGAAAATTAAACAACACTGAAATAAACTAAAATGAAATTGAACTCTGAAAACTGGACTGACACAGTTTCAATTTACTAGAACTTCGATGTTAAGCTGCTTTGAAACAATCTAAATTGTAAAAGCGCTATAGAAATAAAGATGAATTCAGAGATTAATTAAAGTATAGTCAGAGGTCATGTGACTCACCTGTAGCAAAGGCTGCTGGCACGAACTGACCTGCAATCAGAGATGGCAAAAGTACACACATCCTTTACTTAAGTAGAAGGGTCGAGCACTCGTTTTCTGTTCTTGTGTCATTGTATGAGCGGTACTCTGGTAGCGCGCGGACCACGCTAGTCTATTGTCTAGTCCCACCCTCCTTGTTAACCTATTATTAGTTTATTCTCTTCACCTGTTTGTGTGTTAATTATTTGTGCTTATATTCTCCTCATGTCTGCTGTCCTGTGCCAGTTCGTCTGATCTTCATCGTCGTATATTCCCTTGTCGTGTCCTGTCCAGCCTTGTCCAGTTTGTTTTTTTTCTTTTTGTTAATGTTTTCCCCCTCGGGGTAGTTGGTTTTGCCTTTTGTTTTATTTTTTGATTATTAATAAACCTATTTTCCCTGCATTTGAGTCCTCACTCCTTTTCCCCACCCCACAACCGTGGCAAAAAGTACAGAAGTACAGCTTGAAAAATGTAAAAAAGTAAAAAGTACCTGTTTCAACCACAGTCCAAAGACATGCGGTATAGGTAAATAATAGGTAACTAAATTGGCAGTAGTGTATAAGTGTGTATGCGTGAATACAAGTGTGTATGAGTGTTTCCCAGTACTGGGTTGCAGCTGGAAGGGTATCCTCTGTGTAAAACATATGCTGGAATAATTGGCGGTTCATTCCGCTGTAGCGACCCCTGATAAATCAAAGACTGAAGAATAGTGAGTGAGGATAGGTAGGTAACTAGACCTCACATCCTATTGATACATTAATATAAAGTAACTTACATTTCAAATTTTTATGTAAAATGTTTGTTGCCAATATTATGAAAATAGCCAAGCAGCATCACACCCTGTAATATAGCCTAACAATGTTGCTTAAAAAGACGGCCCATGTATCATCATCCAAACACAAACTCACAGCGTTCTGCAAGTTGCAAATGCTTTTGTACATCCATGCAAATGATTATGTGCAATTCCCTGATGTTTCCTGCATTATCAACTGCTTATGTCATGTTGATCAAAATGTATTTTGGTCTCTGTTGAATAGTCTCACCCCTCACAACATTTAATCGTTTGATCATGGCATAAGTCTTTACATGCAAAATGGCTAAACAAGTTGTCAGAATATTTTGTCATAATGCATTTTTCTATACATTTCCATTAGACTTTTTTCTAAATCGGTCTATAATTGGTAAATTTCTCCCAGGTGAATCTTGACTTTTCTAATGAAGGTCTAAAAAGATTGTCCTATGTTCAGTGTCTTATCTGCACACAATGACACAAGGACACGTTCAATGACACAGAAATTTTGTTTTGAGAGATGAACTAAGGATTTTTCATGTGATAAATTGAGGATCTTTTGCATAATATTTTTATTCATAAAATTGCCCGTATAGTTACTTCTGTTGTTGTAAAATATTTGTTAAAAATTATTATTTGAAGACAACAGTATAGGGCTATATGTAAAATCATATAGTCAATAAAACATCAATAAAAACTGAAAAACAACATAAATTCTGTATTAGGAAATATGAACTTATCAGAAATAAAGGAAATAAATCCCAATATATAAAGTTTTTATAAAGTATTTGATTGTTTTAGTACTAAACGTATAAATCTTTACAAAAAAGCACTATTTCTCGCGGTATTAGATTGAAAGAGCAGAGAAAATCCGTCCAGTATGATCGGAAGTGGACAAAAGGCTTCAAAATTTAAATCGGCATGCTTTTGAACTGATATGTGTCTCTCTTCTTGTTTACCTGTGATCTGAACGAGCAAAATATGTCTTATTACCGTGTAAACAGGACAGCATCAGTCATGTTAAATTCGCCGTCTCATCTGCGTAGTCATCCGAGCCTTTCTCATAGTGTTCTTCATAAACTAGCCCAAGTACGGTGCGTGAAAGCCTTGGTTGAAAAAGCCATGACGAAAAATAGATTTGATTGCATCAAAAATGCGTTCATATTGCGCAATGACAAGAAATAATATAGATCGCGCCACCAAACACATAAAGCCAAGTCACGACCGTGGTTCAAAAAATGTAAGGAATAGAAAGTATAGATATTTGTGTAAAAATGTAAGGAGTAAAAGTAAAAAGTTGCCAAAAAAATTAATAAATAGTGGAGTGAAGTACTGATACCAGAAAAATCTACTTAAGTACAGAATGTATTTGTACTTTGTTACTTCCCATCTCTGCCTGCAATTGACCTGAAAGTGTTAAACAGTGCTTTGAGGCATGGTGAATGTGCAGTGCAAGTGTGGTTCAGGTATTCCCAATATAAATATGTGGTTTAGGTATTCCCAATTTTATAAATATGTAGTTTAGGTATTTCCAATGTTATGCATGTGTAGTTGCGGTATTCCCAATGTTATAAATATTGAAATCAGGTATTCCTCAAGTTATGAGATAAAATGTCGCCACAAAAAAAATACCTACAAAGATTGACCTGCAGGAAAAACCGTTGTCCTAATATACATAAAAATGTATACTATTTTTGATGATAATTAGGTTTTGGTGATTTTTTTTTTTTTAAATACAGTGTGTGCAGTAAAAACTCCTTAAAATCCCTATAAAATGTTTTTTGGGGTTTCACTGGACAAAAGACTTTTTAATGATGTTTTATTAACATTTTATTAGAATTTTACCTTTATTTATTTTTGAATGAAATGAACTTTTTATTTTATATTTGTTTTGTTTTTGTTTTTTCTGTTTCTCATGTAGTTGTAGTATTCCACGATGTCCAATCGATTGGTCCAGGGAAATCATATTTCCCTCTTCTCCACTTTCCTGTAGTCAATTAAATTTGCTCCTAACTGTCCCACTGCAGTTAATTAGCTGCCTGTGGTACCAAATTGCAAATTTACATTTTTATAGTTTTTCAAGTTAATTAGCCTGCTCGCTCAGCCAGACATTTCCTGTTTATGTGTCTTCCGTTTTGGACCGTCTGTTTCGAAACTATTCTGACAGAACAATGTCTCTTGGTGACAAATCCACAACAGATCCTCAGTATTTGCAAAATTGCTCAAAGTGATATCTTACAGCATATAATAACATGAAACAAAGCTTCTCCGGCAATCAGACACTGATTAATGGGTGGATATTAAACATGTGGACTGGCAAGGTGACCTGTTTCACTATTAAATACCTGTTGCATTGCAATCTAAGCACTTCTATTGGCAAGTAGGATAAAACTACTGTATAGGGAAGACAATAAAGGGAAATCTGTTTGAGCTGTTGGTCAAATTTGATAGAAACATGCCATTATGTAAGTCTGAATATAAATACAGCACCAAATACCATACATGAATAACAAACTGCTCTAACCAGCAGAATGCTGTGAAATCACCTCTCTCTGACCCCACTGCGAAACACACAGCCAGAATGTTTATCGCAGAGCAAAGCGAAAAATCCCTCTGCTGAGTCACATGACCTGTCGACCCGGTGCACAGTATGCAATGTGCCTTCTCTAGGTGACAGCTTCTCACTCATCTTACTAAATGTATTTATTTTACTATGTAGTTATCATTAATTAAACATTAAGGTTGCGTTGACAGTGTCTTTTTGTTTATTTATGAATAATGGTTTTAACATTTTGAACTAAAAAAACTGTGGGTTGAGAAAAAATCAACTGCAATCAAGGCATAGTTTTATCAATAATAAATATCTTTGTTTTTTTTGAGCAAAATATTTTAGATGTATATACCATTTATATTTTTTTAGTGTGGGTGACTAGTAACAGGAAATTGTTCAACCATTAATAGGAGTGTAAATATGAGGTAAGATAAAAGTCAAACTCACTCATTCATCACAATGGGTAACACAAAATTTGATTTGTGAAAAAAAAGGTTGTCGAGTTTTGCAAAAGAAATAGTGAAGAGAAGCATGGCAGCACTTTGTTTCAAACATAGGAGTAAGCAACATTTTTAATGGATTTAGTCACATCTATTGATATGACAATATTTGCAGTGTATAGAAAAAAGGATAGCATTCATTCATTCATTCATTTTCTTTTCAGCTTATTCCCTTTATTAATCTGGGGTCGCCACAGTGGAATGAACCACCAACTTATCCAGCACAAGTTTTACGCAGCAGATGCCCTTCCAGCTGCAACCCATCTCTGGGAAACATCTACACACACTCATTCACACACATACAGTACGGAGAATTTAGCCTACCCAATTCACCTGTACCGCATGTCTTTGGACTTGTGGGGGAAACCCACGCAAACATGGGGAGAACATGCAAACTCCACACAGAAATGCCAACTGACTCAGCCGAGGCTCGAACCAGCGACCTTCTTACTGTGAGGCGATCGTGCTACTGTGAGGCGATCGTGCTACCACCGTGCTGCCCAAAAGGGTAGCATTTTACTAATTAAAGTAAACAATCGATTGTAGAATTGCAAACTTTAAATCAGGATTTTGGGGCCTCACAGTGGCGCAGTGGGTAGCACGTTCGCCTCACAGCAAGAAGGTCGCTAGTCGCTGGTTCGAGCCTCGCCTGGGTCAGTTGCCGTTTCTGTGTGGAGTTTGAATGTTCTCCCTGTGTTGGTGTGGGTTTCCTCCGGGTGCTCCGGTTTCCCCCACAAGCTCAAAGACATGCGGTATAGGTGAATTGGGTAAGCTAAATTGTCCGTAGTGTATGAGTGTGAATGGGTGTGTATGGATGTTTCCCAGAGATGGGTTGCAGCTGGAAGGGCATCCGCTGCGTAAAACATATGCTGGATAAGTTGGCGGTTCATTCCACTGTGGCCCCAGATTAATAAAGGGACTAAGCCGAAATGAAAATGAATGAATGAATGAAATCAGGATTTTCACAATTATGTCTGTCCATTATAATAAATGTCCATATATAATAATACCCATTATAATAATACGTAAAAGGGACAGCTCACCCAAAAATGACAATTTACTCACTATTTACTCTACTTCAAGTGGTTCCGAACTTTTATGAGTTTATTTTTTTCTGTTGAACACAAAAGAGGAGCTGAATGTCTGTAATCATTGACTTCCATAGAAGAAAAAACAAATACTTTGGAAGTCAGTGGTTACAGGTTACAGCTCCCTTCAAAACATCTTCTTTTGTGCTCAACAGAAAAAAAAACAAGTAAAGGATGATTAAATGGTGACAGAATTTGTATTTTTGGGTGAACTATTTTTTAAACATGTCTCTCTATCATAGTGGATTCTAATGTGCAGTCTATAAAACAAAATAAAAAAAAATTTAATTGAACAAAAATTAAAGTTAAAATGTTATACTGTGCAAGTTTGTAACCTTCAGAGGAAACTTTAAGTAAATATCAACAATTTGTGTTAATTTATTTTTTATTGTTAATGTTGGTATAATGTTTTTGAAGTGTTTTGACCCGATGTCCACTGAAATGATCAGAAAAAGAAAAAAAAAATACTTTTATATTTTCTGAAAATTGAAACATAATTCAGGAATAAACGGGTTAAATGGTGTATCATCTTTTCCAGGAAAAACCCAAGCATCTTCATATATATATATATATATATATTTGTTCATATTTACCAAGAGTGCCAATATTACATGAGGGCACTATATATGTGTGTGTACGTGTGTGTTCAAAGTGCTAATCAGGTGAGTTATTTGAGCCTGTGTGTGTGTGTTTGTGTATTTCGACCTCAGTATGCTGTGTCATTCCTAATAGACTACTGACTATGTGCGCGGAATCATGATTTTCATCACTGTAAAGCTCAATGCATCTGTCTGTCAAATGCGTCCCTCCTGCTCTCTCATGGGGGAGGGCTGTCTGCCTCGGACCTGCTGTTCCCCTCATCTCCCCTTCTCTTAATTAGCGCCATTCACAAGCCAGCTGTTTATAATTAAATTTATACGCGGTTGTGAATTGCCAGATAAAATGAACTGATAGTTCTGGGTGCACCAACTAAAAGGCATAAAACTGGAAAATATTTGTAGAAAAGCACTAATTAAGAAGTGTGGGGTTTTATAGGGAAGCTTTAGGTGAACCTGCTGTCATGTAAAGCCTGGCAGGTTGTACTTTTTCACTTTTTTCGGCTCTGTTCTTACTTTATTATAAAATATTCATAAAGGTTATGTGCGTACATCTCCGCGTATGTGAGTGTATGTGAGTGTTTTTGAAGAATTATCAGAAACCTCTGGAGAGGAGCTGAGCAGATTGAACAAGCTTGTTTTTTGTGTGTGGTTGTGTACTTTTATTATTTGTTGACTCTTTGCCTCTTTCCAAGAGAAGGGGTGAAAGAGAGTAACATTTCCCTGTGTACACTGTTGCTGTTCCTTTCCAATACTTTAATGGTTCCTTAGTGGGTAAACAAACTGGAAATAATTCTTTTTGTAATTGCAGAGCTGCAAAAAATAGGTAATTAAAAGTAAATTACAGTTAATAAAAACAAGAAAATCATTAACATTGAACACAGATTTGAAGTTTAGAGCCATGGAATTAATCCAATAAAGTAAAAATAAACCCAACAACATCCGGTATGTTAAATATGTAGTTACACTATATTTCATTTTCCCCACAAAGTCATAACTTTAAAAGTGGATCGGTTATGCAGCATGTGTGCAACTGCATCACAAAATCGCTTTCATGCTTTATCTCTGAAGACAGAGATCAGCAAAAATAAACATCAAAGGATCACTGTGGTTACCTTGGGGATGGTCTTCCATATGGTTTGATCGCACTATGGTGTAGTCAAGCAGAAATATACTTAATAACAGCATTAATTAACTTTCACATGACAGATTGAGACTAAGAAAGTACAGTGGCCCTCAAACACAACATCTGACCACTTTTCAAATTAACGTAATTAACGCAGTTAGTTACACAATATCAAACCAAATGGTATCTGCAAATAAAATATGTTTTTTTAAGAACTAACTTTTCTGAAACAATTTTGCAATGACTTTTGGCTTCCATTACACTAGAATAATCAGTGTAGTTTTTAATGTTAAAAGCATAGTTAGAAAATGTAGTCACCCTCAAGCGGTTTGAAGAATGTTGTTGAAGAATTGGTGACGCACAGCACAATATATCTCTAAACAGATCCAGTGTGACCATATCAAACTGTGATATGTTAGGTTATGCAATTTAAACCCTGGCTAACAAGCTACGAGCAGTTTGAGCAGCAGCAAACCAAGCTTATGCAGCTTTTGCTGAGTACATGCATTCTGTAGTGCATTTTGTTATCATTTAAAGGCATTTGGCAATTTGAGTCATCATACAGTAGGCCTTCTTCACCTTCTCATCAGTGCGTGCAGTCTAAACAGTCTCTTTGTTATTTTATGTACTGATTTTGCATTTTCTTTGACAATTCTATTGCTTTCACACGGTATATTTGTGCTGCATAAATGAAGCATCCATGTCTGTCTTTCTGAGATTGGTCTTTGTGATGCAATTTTTCTATGTGCAATGTACTGCAGGTTGAAGGAAAATAGCACAGTAAGTACAGATACAGCACTATGAGTGTACTCAAGTAAAAGTATACATTTTAAAACTTCTTAGTAAAGCACAATTATTGAGGAAAAACATATTAGTATTTGTAATTTGTTACTTAAATCTTACCACTTGTTTGTTACTTTATCTTACCACTTTTATCTTATGACTGCAAGTAACTATTATAGTAACACATTGCATTTAAATTAGTTACTTTGTTTTGTCATTTACTAACTGATAGTTCTCCTGTCCCCATTTCAAGGAAAATCAGGAGTAAGTGCAGATGTGTGGTGTACAGTGCGTAAAAATGAGACTTTCTAGTTCTAGCTTAAATGTAAACATGTATTAAATCATCTCAGTTTCACTAAAACAGATTTAGCACCCCTTAAAATTAATATAAACTGAGAAACATTCATATTCATCAAACTAGAAATATTTATTGCACATTCCAATTCTTCATGCAATACAGAAAGGTTTGTTTGGGCTCAACTGTACAGACGTGAATTTACATTTTATTCAGACTGAGGTGTATTCACTTCACATTTGATTTTTTCTATAAAAGAGTTTTTAATAATATTGTTATTCATTAGATGCAATATTACCCAGCAAGCCAAGCCAGATGAAAAAAGTAAGGCAAAATGTATATAACAATGTATATAGATCATTTTAAAATGTGAAATGATTTTTGCCGTGTTTCTTGAAAACGCAGCACATTCAGTCACGATGATCAGTGGTGCAGATGTGAAGTTGTTGGTGGTCCAGTCACTTGCTGTGAAGAGATGAAGTGAGGATCTGGCATGGGCACGTGTCCTCCGCTTGTTACTCATCAGACACAGATGCTCGCGCTCCTTTTGTCCTTGTCGTTGATGAGCGTCGAGAGGCTGCAGCTGTGATTGGTTGACATGCAGCTAGTAAAGTCGCTTCACTCTGTGCGCTGTCCATGGTGCTGCAGCACAAGAGACCAGATCCAAGGGCTCAGGGGTTTTATTCCTTTTTTTACTAATCTGGTTATATCTGCACTGATTGCTTCCACTTTTATTGGATGAATATAATATTACATCTTTTATCAGTGCTGTTCTGTTCAGTGGTCAAAAATGTCCTCAACTAAAGTGTGCTGGGGATAATTCTAGTCTGTAATAAACTCTATGGCTTGATCTTGCACTTTTTAGCCCTGTTGTTCTTATTTACCTGGCGATCTTAAAACATAAATCAGAGCATTATTTAAAATATGAAATAGCTTCTACATATATCATTATATACTACATAATATACCACTTCTGCTTTATACAGTGCAACTCAATTTCTTGCAGCTATTTAAAAAAGATAATAGAAATAATGTAATTATCATTTATTATTTCTAACAACATTACATATGTATGTTTGTTCAAAGGTTAAAATGTTTTTGAAAATCTCTTTAGTGACACACAAACCAAAAATTCAGATTAAATGCTCAAGAAACATTAGCATCAATATTGAAAACAGTTCTGTTGCTGAACATGTCTGTGTTATTGCTTTTAAGATTGAATTGAATAGATTTTTTTTATTGTAACATCAAAAATGTATTGCTGATTAATGGTTAATGGTAAAAAAATTATACAAATCGTACTGACATACTGTATGTATAGAATTATTCTGATATATGATTTTTTAATATTGATATATTGACAGATTTTGTATTGTGTAATGGATTTTTTTTAGCTCAAATGTATATATTTATTTAAATAAATGTAATAAATGTACATTTAATAAATATACTTTTAAATGCATTTTGCTGTAAAAGTGTGTGAGGTGAATAAAAATATAGACTCCTCCCACTTCCACATACTAATTAACTATGGATCAACTAACTACAGCACACAAAAAGCAGATTAAAAATCTAATTTTAAGGACAAATGTGTGCCAGTGTGATCCGTCTCTTTAAGACATGATGACAAATGGCAGATTTAAACTGTCTGTATTTAAATACTCAGTCAAGTGTCAAACTGATAAACCATCATTCATATAAACCACACCTGACACTCCCAAAAGTGAAGCGTTCCATATCTGTCATATTCACAGGGGAGCATTGGAAAGGGCAACATGTGGCAGAAGGACCAATCAGACAAGCAAACCATCCATCTTGTGATGTCACAGAAAGAGATTCAGCTTCACTGAATGAGAACCTGACCAGAATCTAAATGTGCACGTACATTGCATATTGATAAACACAGATTTGAAGCTCTGACCACCAAGTGTGGCCACATAACTGGAGTGGCCCCTAGGCTACTATATGAACTGCTTATAAATTCATTGGACTTCATCCCATCTGATAGAACAAACAGAGCCAGACCTATAAGCCAAGCTTATGGGCCCATTAACTTCTCTCCAGGTCCATGTTTATCGCAATACTGCTAGTGCCGGATAGTCCCCACGGATACAAAACAGCAGCATAAATCCACTCTTGAAAACCTCAGTGATATTTTACAGCTCATTCTCATGCACTAAACGGCTTTCTAATGGCTGTGTAGGAATTAGTGATCTGGTGAACGGGACGCCCCCACAGCCCCCCACAACCCATCACGCAATATGAGTCAATTACATTATGGTTAATTTGCCTATTTAGAGCAATTTCACTCTACATAGATGGCATATCAAAGCGACAAATATACAGGGATCATAATCACGGAAAACAATGCCTAATAACTTGCTTGAATGCTAAACGTTAATATGGATGTACAGCGAAAATGAACAGCCACTGTTATTATTTTATTAAACAAAAATGAGAATAATTGACCTTAACTATATTTGAAACAATATGAAACAAAAAGAGAATTAACATATTCTTTCAAGTGCGACCAGTGGCTGTCAGTTGAATATCCCTGTGCTAGACAGAAGTGTTTCCCCACTAGTTAATAAGACACAATCTTAAAACATTATATTATTCAAAATGTTAGTAGAGAAACAGTGCTCAGTGGAATTGTTTATTGGTGTTGTTGTTGTATTCTTGAAGGTGCCATTAAATGAAAATCTTAATATACCTAGGCATGACAACAATTGCATATTTTTTCCCTGTATGTCTAAGATTAACACAGCATATTATATTTCCTATGTACATGGGACTCTTATTTTGAAAACAGATTATAGAGTTCTCAGGTAACAATGCAAAATGTGCGAAAGAATTATATATTTATTCAGCTCCCCAAAGAGGCTTTAATGTATTTTTGTTAGTTTAATGCGTATATTGTGAATTTAAAATATATTGTGTCCTTTTGTTTATGATTTAGCTGATCTTTCATCCACAACTCAGGAGCAGTTAAGGACAGATACCTTTAATGATAAATAGATAACAGATAACCTTTTTTCCTCTTCATTTGAAATATTCTTCAATTTGTTTCAATTTGTTTGACAACTGACGTATGATTGCTTCAGGGTACTTCTGTGTGTGTGTCAGAAATATGAGCAAAGAGCGACATGAAAGCAGATCTCCTTAATACTCACGAGCCTTCCAAATAAGGTCAAATCAGACCTTTTTATCTTGTGGTCAATTTCTTTTGATTCTAAATGGGTTTGTAATGGGGCTCTGGAGTTGTTGTTTTTTCTTTTTGCACTTTCCTAAGCCACGTAGCTTCTATGTACAGTAGATAACCAGCCTGATTTCATAAGGAAACGTAACTATTTTGCGTTTTGTCAGTTTAGTGCCTAATTCATAATTCGTACAAGTTCAGTCGTACGAAAATGTAAGGTTTTTAAAAGCAGGCGTGGCACTCAACCCCACCCCTAGACCCAACCGTCATTGGGGGATGAGCAAATCATACTAAATTGTACGAATAAGATCAGCCACTAAATCAAAAAGTTACAAACTGCCATGAAATAGCGTTGGAGATATCAGAGGACAGTTTAAACATAATGTACAGTATCAATGCATTACATGACACATTTAAGCATTAAGCGGAACATTTATCATTTTTTTTAATTGATTACTAATTAAATGGATGATTTTCCGAATGTTTAAAGATAATTCAAAAGTATGTTCACATATTGTTTCTATAATTTTAAAATGGAATGTTCACATAACCAAGAAAAAAAAATTATGTTTAGAAAAAAATGTTTTAGAGCAAATTTTGTTCCTTAGAGTTGTTAGCAAAGAGGTTCAACTTTAAAATTTGTGTATTTGAGTCTTGCTTTTTTATTCCACTACACTAATGGGTTTGAATCAGATTTGCATTCTGTTTGAACAGCTCCAAAGTAGTTGAAAAATCAGAACCTTATTCCAGTCTACCGTCCACATCAGCGTGAACCACTAACACAAGCAAACATCATTCAGCATTTGACTTACTGTCTATACACATCTCCTTTGTGATTTAATCTCTAAAGGAACATGCCCTCAATCTCATACTATCATATCAAACATTCCCGCTCCCTACTTGTGAATTTAAATTACACACGGCAGCTCAAAATCCTCATTTCCTGTCAGTTATCAAGGCACACAAACACACACATCACTGCAGTGTCACAGGTGGAGCTCCAGCGCTGAGTTGAAGTGCTAATGGGGGTGAGTTATTCGAGCCTGTGCGTGTGTGTGTCTGCGAGAGAGAGAGTGCATGCCAAGGGGATTTATATATCCTCACGTCTGGATTTTCATTTGGGAGAGAATAATAACAGATCAGATATGGGAGTTAATCACAGCTTTTCTTCTTTATATCACCCCTGAGAATTAGACACTGCTCTCTCTCTCTCTCTCTCTCTCTCTCTCCGTTTCTGTCTCACTTTGTCTCTATCTCTTTCTCCTTCACCTTCTCTATTGTCATCTCTCATTTTTTCCCAGTGTAAATGCCTCATAAATCAGGTTCATATAAAGCAGCCATCATATTGGGGCAGCTGTTGTCCCCCAGAAACTCATTAAAGAAAGAAGAGAAGCACTCTTCCTTAATGAAAGTGAAGTGATGTCTAGGTCTTAACACACATTATTCTACAAGGGCTCGTTGGGACAGAGAGAAGGAAAGGGGAAGAATATGATAAAGATGCAGGGAAAGGAGGAGAAGAAAGCAGAGGAAAGAAGTCGTGGAGATCGGAGCGTTATGATGATTAATAGGATTCTACGGTGTAGAGAAAAGTCAAGCTGAAAGCTAGTGATACAAAGCTGTCAGATAACTCAGAAGGGAAATGCACACTAGCGCAGGCTATAAATACTAGCACAATAAAACAGATGGAATAAAAAATATATATAGCAACTTGGGTTGTGTGTTGAGGGATATATTAGCATGAATATTTTGCTTTGTTTGGCTAGTCAGATGTTTAGGTCTTTTGTAGCTGAAGCTTCATGCGCAGCTGTTTTTAATTGCTCCTTTGGGAAAGACTGTACTTGATAAAGGACACAAAGCTGCTTTAGTGCTCTAAATCAAATGTGTGGTGCAATATAGGCCTGAGATTATCATGCTAAGATGTTTTATGACGAGTCAACAACATGTTAAGTACAGATGTTTTAGGTCTTTCATTTAGCCTGATAATAAAACCAAACCAGACCTCATGGGATGTTTAATTAACTTACGAGATGCCGATTTTGCATAAATATGTACAGAATCATACAGTTTTAAAAAATGCATAAAAGATTAAAGCACCCCATGCTGCGTTTTCACCCTATCATATTTACGTAATTACAATTATTCTGCAGTGGTCACGTGGTGCAAGCCATAACTTAAAGGGATAGTACACCCGAACAATTTAATTCTAAAAGGTGTTCCAGGCATGTCCAACCGGGAGGAGGCCTCGGGGAAGACCCAGGACACGCTGGAGGGACTATGTCTCTCGGCTGGCCTGGGAACGCCTTGGGATCCCCCCGGAGGAGCTGGAGGAAGTGTCTGGGGAGAGGGAAGTCTGGGTTTCTCTCCTAAGACTGCTGCCCCCGCGACTCGGCCCCGGATAAGCGGTAGAAAATGAATTAATTAATTAATTAAAATCTAAATTTTTTTCTTCTGGTGAACACAAAACAAAATACTCGAAAGATTGTTAGGAAAAAGAAGCATAAGAATAAAAAACTAAGTCAATGGCTGTTTTCTCCTACAGGCTTCAGTATACCTTTGTGTTTAACTGAAGAAAGAATCTCAAATGGATTAGAAATTGGAGAGTGAGTAAATGAGGACAGAATTTTCATTTTTGGGTGAGCTATCCTGTCCTTTTAAAAAATAAAATGCTGACCTTACGGGTTCTATGAGGTTGTGAACTTTTAGCCGCCAATTGTAAAACTGAAATGAAACTGCATAACAAAGAATGCAAACAAAAATGAATTTGTATTTCCACACCAGAGAGTAATTCATCATTACAGCCAATCACAAGAGTGTGCAGATAGCGTCTCTCTCTTCAAGTGCATTTGATATATTTGAGTGTATAATCCAATTCATGAATATTAAACCTGTTAATATTATAAAAAACACATACCATGACTGTGATACATTCTTTATCATGTAATACACTTTTGTTTGAAGCATTTGTTGTTGTTGTTGTTGTTGTTGTTGTTGTTGAAAGAATTGATTTGCTCATATCAGTTTTAAAGATCATATCTTGTTCCTTTGATATATTTTCAAGATGAGACAAAATAAAATAAAAATAAAAATACTATAGCTATAAACTAAAGCTATAAAAATGCCAAACAAAACCAGCAGCTGAATACCAACATCTGCTACATGTTGAGCAATTTTCTGAAAATGTCTTAAAAAATTCCCTACAAAGAAAAGGTAAGGAAGAGAATAATGTTTTAAATCATATCAAAATTTCATAAAGTTCAATGCTGATACTGTAAATGAACATCTGTTAAACACCATCTCACAAGAAAACAACTCATTTATTTGTTTGACAAATACGTGGCTAGTTATTATGAATTTGCCATGAGATTGTGTTGGTCTGTGTATATCTGTTAGAGTATATGTGAAAGACTTAGCTTCGATTTTCGTTTTTGTTCATCCTCTGTAGCCAATTTAAGTCATGGTCAGTGCTTTGAAACCATGTCTGAAACCAAGAGGTGTACTACTATCAATACAAATTTTATATCTGTGTTGTGTGTGTTGTGTTTGTGTGAGTGTGTGTGTGCGTGTGTGTGTACTGTAAGTGAGACAGAGGCAAAGAGAGAAATGGGAGTCAGTCTTGTGGCACAAATGTGTTAGACTCTTGAGTGATGCCCTGTCAGCCTGGTGTTTTGACACTTGTCAGCTCCACACCTCTGTGGACATGTTTGTAAGTGTGTGTGTGTAAGTACGCATGAGTGGGTCATTCTGTCAACATGAGCTGCACCTGTGCAGACCCTGCTGGAGATAAAGTGACAGGTTGGTCAGTGTATGAGCTTTAACATTTAACCAAATCGGCAGATTTATCGAACTCAGAAAAACATATAGAAGGAGAATTTCCCTCTGTCTTATTACTAATATCTTACTTTGGGGACTTGGCATGAAATGGAATAGAAATGCTTTCTTTAGCTCCATCTGACCAAACCTAATTTTCTCAATTAGATCAGTTTATATGTGAAAATACTATAGCAACTCAGTACGTTGAACAATGACAAAGCGGAACAAAGTTAAAAAAGGAGATACAGGAGCTGATAAAGGAGCTGATGAGGAAGAAACAAAAGTAATGAGAGCGAACGAAGGTGCTAAAGGGGTGGATGCTAACGGCTGCACCACTTCATCAGTTAGCAATGAGGATCTCATGCTTGTTATCAGTACTCTTAGCGCCAATATAGACAAAACATTTAATGATTTAATGATTTCAAGTTGGGCAGCACGGTGGCACAGGGGATAGCACTCTCGCCTCACAGCAAGAAGTTCACTGGTTCGAGCCTTGGCTGGGTCAGTTGGCATTTCTGTGTGGAGTTTGCATGTTCTTCCCGTGTTTGCGTGGGTTTCCTCCGGGTGCTCCGGTTTCCCCCACAAGTCCAAGGACATGCGGTACAGGTGAATTGAGTAAACTAAATTGTCTGTAATGTATGTGTGTGAAAAAGTGTGTATGGATGTTTCCCAGTGATGGGTTGCAGCTGGAAGGGCATCCACTGCGTAAAGCATATGCTGGATAAGTTGGCAGTTCATTCCGCTGTGGCGACCCCAGATTAATAAAGGGACTACGCCGAAAAGAAAATGAATGAATCATTTCAAGCGGGGTGTCACGGTGGCTCAGTGGGTAGCACGATCGCCTCACAGCAGGAAGGTCGCTGGTTCGAGCCTCGGCTGGGTCAGTAGGCATTTCTGTGTGGAGTCTGCATGTGCTTGCGTGGGTTTCTTCCGGGTGCTCAGGTTTCCCCCCCAAGGTCAAAGACATGCTGTATAGGTGAATTGGGTAAGCTAAATTGTCCATAGTGTATGTGTGTGAATGAGTGTGTATGGATGTTTCCCAGTGATGGGTTGCAGCTGGAAGGGCATTCGCTGTGTAAAACATATGCTGGATAAGTTGGCGCTTCATTCCGCTGTGGCGACCCCAGATTAATAAAGGAACTAACCCGAAAAGAAAATGAATGAATGAATGAATGAATGAATGAATGAATGAATGATTTCAAGTTCTCTTTCCACACTAATATCTTACTTTAATAACCAGAAGCAATCACTCTCAAATATTTTGTTTTTGGGTGGTTTGCAATATTTCCTACAATACAAATGACGAGTGACCCAGCTTCTAAAACTTTAGCATCACTACAAAGTTGTATTTAAGCTAATCTTGAATGTGACTTTTCAATTTGTTATTGTGAAGGAATAAAGGGTGCAGTACATGGGACTGAAATGGAGCTGGTGGAGGATGGAAAAGCCAGCATAGATGGCTACAACAAAGAAGCTTGGATACAAGTTAGAACTATAGGGGCATATGTAAGAATCTGGATGAGACCAGGTCATGTAGACCAACAGAAAATGGGATGAAGGTGTCAGCATCTCTGTCATAACTCATTCCAAGGTGAGGGTAAACAGTTATATGTGTGGCAGCAACAAAATTATACACTTCGCAGCAAGAAGGTTGCTGGTTCGAGTCCCGGCTAGACCAGGAGGCATTTCTGTTTGGAGTTTGCATATTTGCCTTGTGTTCATGTGGGTTTCCTCTGGTTTCCTCCACAGTCTAAAGGCATGCAATATAGGTGAATTGAATAAAACTGAATTGCCAAGTGTGTAAATGGGAGAGTGTGGGGGGGGTTTCCAGCACTGAGGGTTGTAAAACCATTGAGAAGGACAAATGAAAGGAAAGGAAAGCAAGAGTGAGTGAGTAAAAGAAAAATATAAAGGTAAAAACAAATAAAGAAAAAATAATTTTATATTATAGTATATAAATGTCAAATGACCACTCAAAATGACTGGTTCTTTTAAGGAATTACTGTCATTAAGAATCCTTTTCTCAACTAAATCCTAAGAGGGTTCATATTGAGACGAATTGGCTGTGCAGCATCATGTGTGTTTTAAGTGACTTGAATAAATCCATGGTTGTCTGAGTGGGAAACCTATAGTGCATGGGAGGATAGGAGAGAGAAATAATGAATTAATGAACATACAGGTGGAGGGAAAAATGAAAAGGGAGGGAAGGCTGGGAAATGAGCGTGAGACTGATGTTCAGCACTCTAGAGGAATGAAATGTTTGAACACGCCGATGGCATGCAAATATAGATAAAACAGGTTTCCCTCATTTAATTCTAAATTAATTATGCATGTGAGCGTTATTAGTTATGCAACACAATTTGGATAACGTGAGAACATTAGCACTTGCAAAATGGAACAACTTGATGCCTTTGTAAAACACATACACAAACAATTATAAGCAACAAACTGAAATTGAGAGAAATACAGTATTTTTTATACTTTTGATCAAAAACACTAAAAGTATTGGATCGGTTTCCACAAAACACACTGTAAAAAACATTTTGTAACTGCACTTTAAAAGGGAGTAAGCCCGTTGCTTTTAAACCAATTAGTTGACTTTATTAAAAAAAAAAGACTAAACCCATTGCCTTAAAATTAAATAAATGAACTATGTGCACGATTATAAGAAATAAGTTAAGTCAACTTAACAGTTGCAAGTTACAACGGGTTCACTCACTTTTTTAAGTAAAGTCAACTTGTCACTTTTAAGGCAATGTGTTTACTGTTTTTTTAAATAAGTAACTAAATGTTTTTTACATATACAAATAGAGAACGTTTTTATGAAAATAGGAAATTGTAATATTCATTCATTTTCTTTTCGGCTTAGTCCTTTTACTAATCTGGGGTCGCCACAGCAAAATGAACCGCCAACTTATACAGCATATGTTTTACACAGCGGATGCCCTTCTAGCTGCAACCCATCACTGGGAAACACTCATGCACTACGGACAATTTAGCTTACACAATTCACCTATAGTGCATGTTTTTGGACTGTGGGGGAAACCGGAGCACCTGGAGGAAACCCACACGAACACAGGGAGAACATGCAAACTCCACACAGAAATTCTAACTGACTCAGCCAAGGCTCGAACCAGTGACCTTCTTGCTGTGAGGCGATAGTACTACCCACTGCGCCACTGCCCCGCCCGAAATTGTAATTTTTTTTGTAATTTGATCAAATAAATTCAGCCTTTGTAAGACATTTTCTAAACAATTAAATTCCACTCTTTAATTTTATTAACATTCATTCATTCATTCATTTTCTTTTCGGCTTAGTCCCTTTATTAATCTGGGGTTGCCACAGCGGAATGAACCGGCAACTTATCCAGCATATGTTTTACGCAGCGGTTGCCCTTCCAGCTGCAACCCATCACTGGGAAACATCCATACACACTCATTCACACTCATACACTATGGACAATTTAGCTTACCCAATTCACCTGTACCACATGTCTTTGGACTTGTGGGGGAAACCGGAGCACCCGGAGGAAACCCAGAAAATGCCAACTGACCCAGCCGGGGCTCGAACCAGCGACTTTCTTGCTGTGAGGCGATTGTGTTACCCACTGCGCCACCGTGCTGCCCCATTCTATTAACATATGCTATTTTAACATTGCATCTATTAGAACTAATCAAAATTAGAAATGTAATGTAAAATATCTTCCATGTGCACTGAAAATGCTGGGTTCCTCACAATTTCTTCATGTTGTCACAGAACAAGTCGACTAAGTTAGCTAAATTGTTTTTTTTACAAATTTAAGATTAAACATAAAACAATTAAGTTGTCCCAAAAACCTTGTGTTGTTTCAACTCATTTTAAATAAGTATTTTTGAGTGTGCCTTTACCCCTAAAAACAGTAGTACTAATTATAATAACTGATAATAATAAAAATAAATGGCCCGTTCATCTTAAAAATTAGACACACCAGTCTCAGCCTGCAAGCATCTCATTGCAATTCATCAGCTGTCGAAATACTGTACGATCACTGTAACACATCCACCCCTCTACACTCCTGTCTGTTGACACATCAGTTTATGATCTCATTACACAGTCCATTAATTAGCAGTGAATTAGTAAGAGAGAGCAGCCAACAGTGAACACCTGTCCACACACACTCATGGGTTTTCTCCTCCTCTCTTTAGTGTGCCATGTTTGCTCAGCTCATGTTTTTCCTGTAGTGCAGTTCTTTTTCATTTTAATGTCTGCCTGATGCCGTGCATGTTAAGGGCCCTGAGCCTCGCCATACCTCAGTTTGACGCTGAGCAGCTTTTTCCTCAGGCACCCGAGAGGCCACCTAATCACACTGGCAATACAGCGCAGCCTATCACTTAACGACAATGTCATTCATCAACATGGCGGTTAATTGACAGGTTGTGCTGTATCTGGAAGAGCTATGTCAGCATAGATAAATGCAAGGCGGGCGGACAAATGATGGCCGGTGGATCAGATCAGATGATTATCAATGTGAGATGGATCGGAGGTCTACTGTAAATGACTTTAGATAGAAAGTTATGAATGTAAGTATAAGGCTATAGAGGAAGAGAATGGAAGAAAGGTCATCATTAGCTTTTGTTTTCTCTATAAGTCAAAGAGATCAAAATATAAATGCCGTCATTGCTTATTTTGTGTAATACAAAAAGAAGCATTTACAGCAGAATGTCTATGCTGATTCTACTATATGATGAAAGTGAATGATAAACACAGCCAGTAATTTTAAGGCAAGGTTTTTATGGAATAACAATTTTAGTTTTGATGAGATCTCATCTTCTATGCGTTTACTGTACCATATTGTATTTTTGACCCACTTAAGTAGGACTAAGGTACATCTATGTATTTAATTTTGTAATCACTTGTTTGAAGTATGGTTAAAATGTATTGCTGAATGTGCTGACAAACAGTTATGGCAAACTAAAATATGCTTTCATTTTATTTAAACACATATAATTAATATATTTCAACATATTTGTTGTAACACATTCTGTGAACAGCGTTACACATTCTGTGAAAAAATATTGATCTCTTCCTGATTCATATTTTTTATATTAATTATTAATTTATTAAATACATTTTGGGATATTTCTCACAAACAAATTTCAACATTATACAAAAGGTATATTAATACAATATTTGTAAAAAAAAAAAAAATTATAATAAAAAAGTAGTTGCCCCCTCCCCAGCTAAATCCTGAATGAACTGTGGTTAAGCACATGGATGAATCTGCTGATTAAAATTTCACTTGCCACACTCTGGCCTGATCCTTGCCATAGATTTTGAGTTAGGAAATGAATTAGAAAATATAGAATCTATCTGACAAAATGAAGCACTCTAAAAGATCTCAAAAGCAAACACATAACTAACATGTATCAAGGGGACCAATACTTTTTCACAGCTCTGTACTTAGAAATTATTATTAAAACAATAATGACAAAAATATATTTGTAAGTAACATTTTTAATTTGACATGTTCATTCATTCATTTTCATTTCTGCTTAGTCCCTTTATAAATCTGGGGTTGCCACAGCGGAATGAACCACCAACTTATCCAGCATATGTTTTACGCAGCGGATGCCCTTCCAACTGCAACCCATCTCTGGGAAACATCCATACACACCCATTCACACACATACACTACGGACAATTTAGTCTACCCAATTCACCTGTACCGCATGTCTTTGGACTTGTAGGGGAAACCGGAGCACCCGGAGGAAACCCACGCCAACACAGGGAGAACATGCAAATTCCACACAGAAACGCCAACTGACCCAGCCGAGGCTCGAACCAGTGACCTTCTTGCTGTGAGGCGAACGTCCTACCCACTGCGCCACTGTGAGGCCAATTTGACATAAGTGCACTACAAAAAGATACTTAAGTGTGTAAAGAAACAAAGTGCAATGTGCTTAAACTTTGGTACTGTATGTAGTGTTAAAATGTTTTTAAAAAGTTTATTCTTTTAAGTCAGTGGAGTGTTTCTTGGCTTTTAGCAGTGACATTTGCATTTCACTGAAATAAACAAAACTGAACTTCTACTTTGACAACTTTAAATTTACTAAAACTTAATCTATATTAAGCTGCTTTGACACAATCTACATTGTAAAAAGCGCTATAGGCATAAAGATGAATTGAAATGAGTTAAAATGATACTAACGTTTGCTACTACAAGTGCACATTTAATACAATTCAGTGCATTTCATTTCCACAAGGGTCCCTTTAAAAGCAGATTGTTGTTTCTCCCCCCAAAGGGTCACCTCTAACCTCATAAAAGAATCATGAAGAGCAACCATGTTACGATAAACCAGCAGCTGATTTTGGCAGTGTGGTCAGGTCTTAAATTATTGCTTTCCAAAGGTCATTGAATCCAAGATGTGACTCAGATAGATTAGTCCCAATGTCAGATCAATAAGTGGTCAATAGCTGTACCTGCTGGAACAAACCCGGCGGGCTTGTCTGAGGATAGAGACAGGTAGAGGTGACTCTAAAAGATCAGACGCGCCGCTGGGTCGAGACCCTTCATTAGCAGCCAAAGGCCATGAGGTCAAGTCCCGCCTGAGGGAGTTCTGGGACACAAGCCTGAAGAAGCTGAGAGGGGGGATTTAGTGAATCTCTCTGTCTGTTTGAAGCACAAAGGTCTGAATAAGAACAGGCGCCGAGGGAAAAGACAGAAAGAAAAAGAGATGGGTCAGAGCGGGTTCATGGAAGAGGGAGAGGAAAGTGCACTTGGATTGTCTGGGTGAATTAGAAACAGTAGCTCCTCTAGCAGGGTCGGACACACAGAGAATACCAATACCATAACATTTACAAACAATTATGACTCGTGACAACCACTAACAGATCTTGTCACATTTACAGAGCTCTTCTTAAAGTGACAGTACAGACAAATAAATGACACTTTACTTGAAGGGGGTGTTCATTAGACTGTCATGAAATATTTGTAATCATAAATGAGTGAAATGAATGATATTTTGTAAAGTTTCATTTGCTCAGTTATGTCCTTTTAAATGCAAAGGTGACATTGTTTTAGATGTCTTTGTCATGACAGCTTGACATTACCAAGACACCATAACATGTCGTAAATCTGTCATAAACATGATTGTCATGAGGCCATTATACCTGTGTCATAAATTTTATAACAGCATCATTCATATTTTTCTTGACCTCAACTACAGTGGTACAAATGGATGTTGTCATTAAAATGTCATTAAAGATCATTAAATATTATAGAATTCTGTGAGTATTGATACTTTTACTGAGAAATTTTA
Organism: Danio choprae; assembly: GCA_903798125.1. Taxonomy (NCBI): domain Eukaryota; kingdom Metazoa; phylum Chordata; class Actinopteri; order Cypriniformes; family Danionidae; genus Danio; species Danio choprae. Next base: position 6,807,158 of record CAIGQW010053273.1, on the reverse strand, counting down.
ATTACAAATTCTTTTTGTAATTCCACTTTAAAAAGTTATCAGAAAAATAGTCATGATACAAATATAAGCCCTCATTAAGACAATAATGTTTATGACAGATTTATGACAAATTATGTTGCCTTGGTAAGTTGCCATAACAAAGACATTAAAATTACATTATAATGAAATAAATGACACTTTTTGTCATAAGCATACATTAAAAACTCTGTCATGTCACATTTATAAAGGTGTCATAACATTCTCATGAACACCCCATCAAGTAAAGTATATTACCAAAATAAAAAAGGTAAATATACTTACCCTTCATCACACATATCATTTCCAAACACAACAGGAGACATTTTAAATAACGTTTGTTGCATCTTTTCCTTGCCATGCTGTAAATAGCTTTCTTATCAAATGCTTTGACATATTTGGCACAAATCATTTGCATATAATAAGAAATTTCACTTCAGCCTGAGTCTGCATACACTCTCTTCATTTCTTTCCTAAAAGTCATCTCTTTGTGCTCTCAGTAGTTAATTACATTTAAGTGCTTCAATTAAATGCTGTTTTGACGAGACTGGTGTGGAGAGACATGCACCGAAAAAAGATCAAAGCGTATTAAGGAATCTCCCCGCTTCTCAGGAGGTTAATATTTCATTTTCAGCCTAATTTACACCAAATCAAAAAGACATCGGAAAGCCGGGCGACAGAATACAGCAGCTGTGAGTTTGGACCAAGCATGTCTCATTTTCTCTTATGTACCTGAGGAAATTATATTTACTGTTTGTGTGAGGGGAAAATGACCTGGCCATGGTGATGTTTATACTAAGCTAATTGGTAGAAGAGACGTTTTGAATGATTTGTGTTTCAAACTAATTGTGTTGTTTTGTGCTGTCTTCATCAAATATCCTAAATAAAGTGTAATAGTTTCCAAGAATATGAAGCAGGACAACTGCTTCTAATGATGAAGATAACATGACATGGTTCTTGGACATAAAATCAACATGTTAGAATGATATCTCAAGAATTATGTGATACTGAAGACTGGAGTAATGATGCTGAAAAGACAGGATTGCATCACAGAAAAAAAGCACAATATAATATCATTGAATATTTTTTTAATTGTATCATTATTATATTCTATTATACTAACATGTTGTTCATAATGTGCTTGTAATAACTCTCATGATGTTACTGATTTATTAGTAGGCATTGGAAATGCTTTTAAAATATTGCAAATCTGTATGGTTAAAAGATAACAGTACATTTTGGTGTCTGCATCAAATTACAATCACAAAAGTGATTTAATATAAAGCACGTTAAATTCCAACCTTCAAATGTGGTGCCTACTTTGTTTTATATAACTTTTGTGAAAATAAAATATCAAAATTTAAGCAAAATAATAACAAATAATTACAAATTCATTCATTAATTTTCTTTTCGGCTTAGTCCCTTTATTAATCTGGGGTCGCCACAGCGGAATGAACCGCCAACCAGCATATGTTTTACGCAGCGGATGCCCTTCCAGCTGCAACCCATCTCTGGGAAACATCCATACACACCCATTCACACTCATACACTACAGACAATTTAGCTTACCCAATTCACCTATAGTGCATGTCTTTGGACTTGTGGGGGAAACCGGAGCACCCGGAGGAAACCCACGCCAACACGGGTAGAACATGCAAACTCCACACAGAAACGCCAACTGACCCAGCCGAGGCTCGAACCAGCGACCTTCTTGCTGTGAGGCGAACGTGCTATCCACTGCGCCACCGTGAGGCCTTAATTACAAATTAAATTATAAAATGGATCTAAAGTCTAAATATTTAAAGGGAAAATGAATTAGTATTTGGGCAGCACGGTGGCGCAGTGAGTAGCACAATCGCCTCACAGCAAGAAGGTCACTGGTTCGAGCCCTGGCCCTGGTCAGTTGGCGTTTCTGTGTAGAGTTTGCCTGTTCTCCCCGTGTTCGCATGGGTTTCCTCCGGGTGCTCCCGTTTCCCCCACAAGTCCAAAGACATGTGGTATAGGTGAAATGGGTAAGCTAAATTGAATGGGTGTGTATGGATGTTTCCCAGTGATGGGTTGCAGCTGGAAGGGCATCCGCTGCGTAAAAAATATGCTGGATAAGTTAGCGGTTTATTCCGCTGTGGCAACCCCTGATTAATAAAGGGGACTAAGGCGAAAAGAAAATGAATGAATGAATTAGTATTTTGTACAGTGATCCTTAAATAGAGTATTTTAACGTCATCATATAATGTTTCTTCTAAATATACTTGACAAGATATTTAGGTGTATAAAATATTGTACAAATATTGTAAATTATGGTACTCATTACTTTTGATTTTGAAAAAAAGAATAATAATTTAAAAAGGCTGAAGGAAAATAATGTAACAGTAATGTAATTTTAATAACATAATGCATATAAGAAATTACAAATAAGAATAAAATATGTGAGCATTGTGGAATGGAAGCAGAGCTGATTTTGCCTGGAGCAAAGAACAACTATTTTAAAAGTCTGAGTGTCTCTAACCAATGAAAAACCTTGCAGTTGACCTGAAGCAGATATACAGTACAGAATTATTGTCACTTCAGTCCACTCACATACTTGGTTCCAGTCGGTTCGTTGCTTGGCAACACAAAACATTTGATGCTTTGGCTTCTTTATGTACAAATTTTGTTGGCAGAGAACAAGATATACAAACTAGCCAGATATCATCTGAAACATAAGTTAATTGATATTAGCTTCTGCTTCATAAAACAATACCGACTATGCTTCCAGCACGATGTCTCATCTATATTTATGTTTCCAAAGCAATTATGATGAAGAACTAGATCCTGCATTCCCTGAAAACCAAACCCATGATGTCGGTGTTGCAAGCACAATGTTTTAGAGTTTGAACTCTTGAAAATGCCTTATCCTTTTCTATTTATTTATGTTACGCATTAATCATTTAGCTTCCATGAATTCAGTAGTCCATGTGGGTATTTAGCCCTAGACCTTCAACCCACACAAGTATTAAATAAAAATGTGAACTCATGAATAAGAGAAAAACGTCTCTCAAAAGGATTCTGGAGACCAAGAGACCAAGACAAACCATTGAATTCTACCTTTTGAGTCAAGTGAGTTCATTTTATAGCAATTTGCTTTTTATATTCATACAAGTGCTGATACATGAATGGGAAAATGCTGAAATCTTTTAATGTTAAGATTAACTTCAAATAACATATTTCAAAATGGTAACATCTGACAACAAACATTGACGTTCTCCTCTTACAACGCATCTGATATTGACACATTGTAGGCTACTGTCATCCAAAACATCAGGTTTATAGCACCCCCTATAGGATTATGTGTTTGCCGTCTGTTTTTGAAAGAGGCAGATGATAGTACTGAGATGAAATCTCTGACTTGTAATCTGGATTAAATCCCAGAGGGACAGCATTAAACAACACTGGCTGAGAATCAGTATATGTGTGTGTGGGAGTGAGTATTAGTTTTGATTGGATTGAAGCTGGGGATTTGTGCATTTAAACTGAGATTACCATTGCTATCCAGCCTTCGAGAGCTCTCTGCACACTGAGACGGGGGAGAGAGGTCACCGTTTCTGACCCTGTTAGCTTTAACTTTCCCTCTGAAGCGCTCCTGCTACGATAATCTGCCCTGCGAGTCTCATATGTGTGCTCAAATCAAAGACTATGGCAGTTACAGTAAATCTGACAGTTCTACACTGTAACAGCAGGGGTGTGAATGTGTGTGTGTGTGTGTGTGTGTGTGTGTGTGTGCATTTGTGTGTTTATGCATGTATGAATTTATGTGTCTGTAAGAGTGCCTGTCTGATTTAAGTATGGCATGCCGTTTTAACATTTAACCTAAAATAAACTTACTAGTGTCCATTCATTCATTCATTCATTTTCATTTCGGCTTATGAACCGCCAACTTATCCAGCATATGTTTTATGCAGCGGATGCCCTTCCAGCTGCAATCCATCACTGGGAAACATCCATACACACTCATTCACACACATACACTACGGACAATTTAGCTTACCCAATTCACCTGTACCGCATGTCTTTGGATTTGTGGGGGAAACCGGAGCACCCGGAGGAAACCCACGCCAACACGGGGAGAACATGCAAACTCCACACAGAAATGCCAACTGACCCAGCCGAGGCTCGAACCAGCGACCTTCTTGCTGTAAGGCGATCGTGCTACCCACTGCGCCACTGTGAGGCCCACTAGTGTCTATATTGTCTATATTCATGCAACTAGTGCCTATATATTTTGTATACTTTCCTCCAAGTACAATTTAAAGGTGCAGTATGTAAATTTGACACTCAGTGGTTGAACTAGGTATTGCATTCCTGGAGCAAAACAAACGCAAGTGCATGTTGCCAGATTGAGTCTGACAATCGAGCCTAAATTTAAATCGTGTTAATCGATTTAAATCGTGTTATAAAAAAGCATCTGCAAAATTAAAATGTTCATCTCAGGTACACCTCATGTGCTTTATTCAGTGTTAAATGCTAATAATGTGAGTTTGAATGCCATTTTACATGACATTTATTGCCATATACTGAAAGCAGCAGCAGATAGTTCACCTCAGGTCTTGAAAATAAAATAAACTGTTTGAAATTTAACTTTAGAGCTGTGACTCAAAACCAACACATTCAGCCATTCAGCATCTACATTTAACAATGTTAAAGAGGTTTAATATGTATTAATTAGATTATAAACCTTACCATTTTGTGAGTGAGTGCATATTCTGTGCTTCTGAATGGCTGTATTTACATTTCTGTTGTGTTTTGTCTGGTGCAAACAGCCAAATTTCTTATCACAGCAAATCTCGTCATGTAGCGTGTTGTTACGATATGGGGGCATAATTATTAAAGACATAATTATTAAGAACTATAATTTAATAAAGACATATTAGTATGTTATAAATTAAAGTGTTTATTTGAAAGATGCGAGTATCCAAAAAAATAGTACTACTACTGAATGAATAATTACAAGTATATTAAAATTATATATGTATTAATTACAACTGCAATACATACTAGTCAAAATGTAATAGTTGGTATTTTAGTGGCATATTCCCTTATAGGTCAATGGCAAAAACTTGAAAATGTTTACTATAGTAACAGTAGTATATTTGCTAATAATCTAGTACTCTAATACGTGTTGCTCTTTAATGGAAAAGATACTAGTGTCTACAAAAAAGCATTGGTAAAATGAATATATATATCAGTATGTTTTATAGGTTGTTAAAACTGCTTGCCATACTGCATGTGCTTGAGCGATCGTGTTTTAACAGTGCCCTCTGCTGTCTGTTTATCGCATACCAACACACAAACTCTCATTCACTCTGTTCGCTCCATTAACAGAATCCACAATAATATAAGGAAAACTACAGTTGCTCCTCGCAGATTAGATAAAGCTGCTTAGAAATGAAGAAGTCCTTGAGAAATGTTGTGGTGTAGATCGGTAACTTCAGCGCTGTGGTGAGCTCAGTATGCAGGATCTGCCAAGTGTGTGTGGTTATACTTATTGATTAAATGTCAGTCTGATTTCTACTGAAGGTCTATTACAGCAGACAAGGCCAGATTAATGCACACACTACCACAAACATAAAGCAAATCCCCTACATTGTTTTCATTCATGTTGTTATAGTGTGTGGTATTGCGCTTTACAACTGACGTCATTTAGCGTTTAGCCGCAGTCTATTAATGATTTTCTCCCAAGGATGCATTCATAATAATTTTGAGGAGTAACTAAATAAATTAGCAAAAGTCCTAACTTTAGTTGATACAACAGTTACAATTTTTTACAGAAGGCTTATGCGTAAAGAGCGCATCATGTAAATTTGTGACTGACTTTTATATGCTACACTTGTCAAAATAGTTTAGCCTTCATAGCTTTTGTGCTAGTGAACATTTAGCTAAATATGAAGCAGTTCTTTACTAAAGTTGTGTAAGTTAGTTTTTAGCTGTTTTAGTTTCATCTAAGAGACTTTAAATAGCTTTATTGAACATTTTAAAGCTTTTTCGTTAGCTTGTATTGTAATGCCTTTTCAAAGAATTGGCTTAAACGTAACTGAATATGGCTTGGTTCATAACTAATGTTGTGTAAGTTAATCTTTAGTTCTTTTATATATCTTATCTATCTTTTAGGCTAGTTATAAGAGCTTTTTGTTAGTAGCTTGTATTGTAGCTAATACTATTTCAAAATAATTAGCTTGAATGTATACAACTGAAAATTGCTTAACACACTGAGGCCATCTGCTGTTTGAGTAAAAATAAAATGAGGCTTGACAGTTAAAAAAAAAAAAAAAGATGATAAGAGAAAAATATTCGCTCGATGACCAAAATTCTACTTGGCACTTAGCCTGCAGAATTAAAAGAGTTCTGGTGGGAAAATGACAACGATGACAGCAAATGCATCAATGATAGCTTAAGGGGAAAGGATGTGTTTTCTTGGCTCTTGTTAAATCTTTTTGTTTACATTCTTTTATAATAGACAATCAAAACAAATCATAACAGAGCCTGTTGTTGAGTTTCTGTCATCATCTTTAGACTTTAAAGCCTAGTTAACTTCTTGAAGGAAAAAAAAGATTATTTCTGAATTACAAAACTGAAACATGAAATCAGATTAGCATGAAAAGACATGCATTCTCAAAACCTTCCTGACTCATTATAAAATTGATATCATAACATTCACCATATTTTTATTTTTACTTATAATCAAAGCTTTTCAGTAATTAGTACTAAGATGTACGTCACAACGTGCACGTAAACATCCATTTATCTTGACGTTCTAAGATGAGTCAACTGTATTTCTGACAGAGAATGACGTCGGTTCTGACTGACGATCTTTCCACACAATCCTGTGATGCTCCTGTTCTGATTGTCACATGCTCCACTGATCTCCATTCACTTAAGAACAGTGCAAAAAGCCTCTGCTAATGCAAATATAACTCCTGTCTTTAAGACATGTGGGCAGAGCTTCACACATGTGCCCAGTAATTAACCATGTGGGTCGTCAGGCAGCTCTGGCAGTCTGTGGGCACAGCAGGGATGGGTCCTTTTCTGACTAAACAGCTGGAGGGAACAGTGTGTGTGAGTGCGTGCGTGCATGAGTGTGTGTCTGTTTGTTTGCCCGTTTGGAAGGAGGTATAATTGGGATTACAAGCTGTAATCAGGAGTCGTTCTGACTGCCCCAGTTTTTGCTGTTTATCTGATTCACTTACTGACTGGAAGAGCCTCATGATTTTGGTTTCAGCCAGTCACGAGGGAGAAGGAAGACAGATGATTAGTCTCTTTATTGTCCTTTTTTCATTTATTTACATTTGGCGTTTTCCACATCAAACTCCCACTTCTTTGTTGCAGAGACATCAGCTAATCAGTCATATGTTGTGCACTGAAAGATGAACCTTGTCTGTTTACATTCACATCCTCTAAATGTGATCATATTTTATTCTTCTTCCTAAAAACCGTATTAAAATCGTATTACCCGCCTCCCTGAAAGACGACATTCTGATTGATCAATCATGCCATTCACTTGCATCCATAGAGTTCAGCAGTTGGCTTCTGGGCAGAACATTCCCATTCAATTTCTCTGTAAGGCAATTGATTTCGGACAATAAACCTTTTAATATGGAGCAATGAGGTTGTTAATCGAAGGCAAATACTTTCATTAAAGCCGGCAAGCCTACATTATGAAACCTTTTTTCAAAGGTGAGTTGTTTAGTTTTTGCACTACTAGTGTCACTTTGTGGCATGACATTGTAGCATATTTTCAAACAACATATGTAATTGCAACACATTAAATTTACCTATTTTATATGGGGATGAGGGTAAACATGGAAAAACTTAAATTTACCTGATGAAATTTTTTTTTTTAAGTTTAGTGTCTTGATCGAAACCCAAACATTTCATCTGATTTTGGTTGAACTGGAAAGTGACTCAGATTTGTTTTGATGGTTAATCAGAGGCTCAGCATTAACACTTTTGATGTATAATCTCATAAATTCAATACTAATAATAATAAATAATCGTGTTCAGCAGGTAAGTTTCTGGTAAAAAAAAAAAAAAACGAGGGTTAGTTCACTCAAAAATGAAAATTATGTTATTAATTACTCCCCCTCGTGTTGTTTCAATCCAGAGACCTTTGTTCATCTTCAGAATACATTCATTCATTAATTCATTTTCATTTCGGCTTAGTCTCTTTATTAATCTGGGGTCGCCACAGCGGAATGAACCGCCAACTTATCCAGCATATGTTTTACGCAGCGGATGCCCTTCCAGCTGCAACCCATCTCTGGGAAACATCCATACACACCCATTCACACTCTTAAACTACGGACAATTTTAGCTTACCCAATTCACCTGTACCGCATGTCTTTGGACTTGTGGGGGAAACCGGAGCACCCGGAGGAAAGCCACGCCAACACAGGGAGAACATGCAAACTCCTCACAGAAACGCCAACTGACCCAGGCGAGGCTCGAACCAGCGACCAGCGACCTTCTTGCTGTGAGGCGAACGTGCTACCCACTGCGCCACTGTGAGGCCTCTTCAGAATACAATTGAAGATATTATAGATGAAATTTGAGAGCTCTCTCATTCTCCATAGACAGCAAGGGTCCTGGAAAGTCTAGAAAAGGAAGCAAAAACACTGTCAAAACATTCAATGTGACTTTAGTGATTCAATTGTAATCATGTGAAGCTCCAAAAACACTTTTGTGCAAAAAAAATTATAATAATAATATAAAAATGAATTTAGTTTGCCTACAGTAGGCCTCTGTCTTCCACATTAGATGCATCCCACATAGCAAAATTTCTCTTGCCCAGCTCTGGCCCACACAATCATCTTTTGCTTGGCCCACATGCAGCAGTGAATTACGGTACATGATTGGACCAAGTCTGGCTTACAGGCAAGGGCCAAACATGAATCATGTCTGGACCAAGTTTTAGCCAGGTTAATAACCCATAACTGGGGCTGAACTGGGCCATTGTCTGCAAGCCAAATTCCAGTAGAAACATACAGGAAAGAATAGATTCATAATTCAAACAATTAAATCTTGATTGTTTCCTGGATTAAAATGAAGGCATTAGAAGGTGCAAACAGGAAGATGGAAATTATTTTGTGTATTAAAAAAATTCTTTACTCAAAAAAATATTAGAAGGATTTTAAATGTGGGTCAAAATAGGCCAACCTTACGCAGCCCACATATACATTTTTAATATCTGGGCCACATATTACATTTGACATCTGGCCCATGTTTTGTGTGCCACCTTAAAGATGGTGCCACCTCTGCCAAACCTGGGCCATGTTTGGCCCACATGCTATATGCCAGTGCCGGATAAATGCCTGCTGTGCCAGCTTTATGCCAAATCTGGGCCAGAATTTTTTGCTACCTGGGATGTTTACGGCAAGCATTATAACACTTGTGTGTTGTGCTGTTAACTCTAATGGCAATATGTTGTACTGCCCATAGTATATGCACACCTTTATGACCCAACAAGGAAGGGAAGACACTCGTGAACAGAGTCATTTTTACAGGGTTTTTTTTTTTTTTTTTTTTGGCACACAAAAGTGTTCTTGGAGTTTCATTTGATTAAAGTTGAACCACTGAATCACATGGAATGTGAATGTTTTTGTTTCCTTGTCTGGACTTTGAACATCTTGAGATCGTTGCTGTGTATGGGGATGAGAGAGCTCTAGGATGAAGGTCTCAGTGGATTGGAAGGACATGAGGGTGATTAAATAATAACAGAATTTCCATTTTTGGGTTTCTGCAGAAAAGTCTTCACCATAAACTGCACCATTTGATCAACGTAAAGCTTCAAGAGCACCTTCAGTTTTAGACTCCTAGAGTACTTTAGAATACTTCTTGCTCAACAACAATAGTTTGGGTAATTAATCATTTCTTCTTTCACTCAAACCAACTTTCACTCAGTATTTTTTGATGAGCAGAAAAATCTTATTCCTCACAACAACTGCTGAAAATGAGAAATGAGAGTCTCATTAACCAACAGCTGTGTGGTGATGATGAGATTCACAGAGAGGAAAAGAGGAAGCAAGAATGAGAAAATGATGGAGGGTGAATGGAGTAAATCAGAGCTGTGCAAATTGTACTATATGTGTGTGATGCACTTTGTGATGCCGATTCGTCATCACTCAGAGATTTATTTAGCATTACGTGGGCCTGTAACATTCCTCATAAACATGCTGCGATTGCAATATATCTGTTATTAAATGCACAATAATTCCATGATTTACATTTAAATGAATAACGTGTAATTTAAAAGTAAATGCGCATGAAGGACCCGTGACACAAATAAACCATGAAATAACATTCATTTCAAGTAAATATTGCTCCTGCTTGCTGGTTGTTAACATTACCCTTTATCATTTGCTCAATATAAAACAAAAGAAGACAATGGTGAGTCCCTACATTGACAGGTCTGCTCTCAGTGCTTTGTTTGATCTGAGAGTGAGTCAGTGCCAGTGGGCATTAATTCCACATTAATCTTGGCTTAGATGCTGCAGCTTTTTATTCCTGCACATTTACCAAAGACCACCAGTATGAGACTGAATGACTCTAAACTAGTAAATCGATGAAAGCTGAATTACAGAAAGTTGTTGAGTCTCTTGTTCTGTTCAATTCATCGCCACCTCCTGTGGTTCTCAACAGGAGAGGGAGGATCATCATCATTATTATTGCATGTGACACTCTAACAAGACGCCATCATCAATCTTATAATTGCTGCTCAGTAGCTCTGCAGTATATGCCATTCAAATTTCTGTCAAATGCTGAACTGAAGCTGATTAAAAAAATAACATCATTGCAAAAAAATGGTTTTTATCTAAAAAAAAAATACATAATTTGTTTATGACAATGTAAAATATTGCACTCAAAATTGAAACATTTGTAGGGTTTAGACGACAGGACTGAAGCAAAAACTCAACACAAATCCTCACAGCAGAGCTGCATGTTTTGGGCTTTCTCGCCATCCAGTGGTTAAAGCATGAACTGCGTTTCAACTTGAATATGGTTTGAGAACGTTTCTGTTCCTCCGGGTGCACCGGTTCCCCCCACAGTCCAAACACATGCTTTAAGTGGCTCTAGTGTATGAGTGCGTGTGTAAATGAGAGGGTGTATGAGTGTTTTCCAGTACTGGGTTACGGCTGGAATGGCATTCACTGCGTAAAACATATGCTGGAATAGTTGGCGGTTCATTCCGCTGTGGCGACTTCTGATAAAGAACTTTTCTGTTCATCAGACTTTAAAAGGTAATTTCCGACAAAAATAAAATAAATAAAAAATGCAACATTAAAATTAGCAGAGACAACAATATATTCATGGATTTCTGAAGTTTTCTGTCATGTGCTTTAAGCTTTCAGAATCAATTTCCTTATTAAAAAAATGCTTTCGCTTTCAGAGAAACTATCGTGTGGTTTCTCTTTAGCTTTATCTTGTAGATCTATATAACGTACATACCATAGAATGAAACTTGAGCAATTAGGAAATGCCAGAAAATGTCAAAAGATCTTTGGGCGGAGACCTACTT